>PQWD01013898.1:10992-30698 GCA_019425675.1 Leucinodes orbonalis | reverse complement strand
ACACAACACAACGACGTCACACATTATGTATAATATAACAATAATATATTATCAGTAATGAATTAAAAAATTAAACATATCAAATATCTAAATAGTATATTTATATATACACATATGGATATATAAATATACACCATAGTTAGACACATTATAAAGAAAATACGCAGGCATCAAAATTAACAATAAGTAAGATAATTTACCACAGGCCAAGATACTCGTCAATTTCATTTTTAAAACATTTGTCTGTCTGTTTGTTCCGGGTAATCTTTACAACAGCTAGACAGACTTGGACGGGACAATTTTCATCCGGGAAGCTGATATTTATAAGGAAAATATAGGCTACTTTTATTCGATAAAATACATTTTATTTACAAAAATAAAGCATTTTTTTCAATGATCTAAAATAGTATGGATTCGTGATATGTTCAATCGAAAAGTGTTCCGAATGCAGTGACAGCACACATACACATATTTCGAATGAGCGTACATTTACCTAAACAAAAGAGTATAAACTGTACCCTCTTCGGCGGTTCGTTTTTGAGGCACGGAGAGCGTATCTATCTTTATATATATAGAATATCATTGTTTTTCTTAGGTAGGCATTAGAATATAATCTTATACCGCGGGGAACAGCTAGTAATATTATATGAATACTTTTCCGTTTAAACTCGCTTGTATTAAACTTTCGTGCATTTTTATGGGCATGGCGCTTGCATCACACACACTCACCAAAGTGCGATCGCATGTATGTAAACGCAAAATGCAAGAACTTTATTTCGTTTTTGAATAAAAAGATTGTTTTTGATTTAAACGTGAAGACTATTTGAAGAAGAAGCATACTATTGGCGCGTTAAAGATTTGCTTGGAATACATGAGGAGATCAATCTGGGGGCACGGCAGTGCCCCCGCCAAGTCGAGCGCGAAGCAAACACTGCCGTACCATCCTTTACAGGATCCATTTCACCGCATTTTCAGGCCCCAATTTGAGAACCTTTTGATAATACCAGAGCGTGAAATTTTCGTCATCTAGTAAGATATAGTAACTTACTTGAAATCCAAAATTTCAAGTCTATAGGTCATTTAGTTCCAATGTTAAGCGAAAGCAAAGTTTCGCATTTTCGACAGATAGACACTCACTCACTCATGATCATCAAAATAGAACTAGTACTTCCCACTAACTTAGAGAGCTGAAATTTGGTACAGAGTTAGGGCTACATAAAGGGAAAACTATAAAAACTTGGATAATCGAAGATCTGGAGTACCTGGTGACCCTGCTTAGATAACAAAATCATCAAAACTTATATACTTTTCGTATATTTTAGTATACGAGTATGAATTGACAAAAACGTATATTTTTTTGCATTTTACCGGTTCGCAATGTCACCAATTCTCTCGCAACAATACGTCTTCTGAAGTCAGCTCCTTTCAAATATAATTGCCACAAATAACAAAGAAACAAGAAAAACACGAGGGGCGTTTCGCAGAAATTTATTCAACATCACAATTACAGTTGCGGCAAGTGATTGTATGGAAGTAGATTTCTAGGCATGTACAGGGTGAATGTTGATTTCTAGGGCATGTACAGGGTGAATGTTGACTTCTAGGGCATGTACAGGGTGAATGTTGATTTCTAGGGCATGTACAGGGTGAATGTTGAATTATTAACATCCATGAAATCTACTATAATAAATATATAAATATCTGCTGAAATTCACACAGCGCACAGGGCTAGATGAGCCCCAAGTTAGTCGTGAAACCGGTAGTATGGGTACTGAAAACGGATTAACATACTTATATACTTTTTTTGTAAATACATACATATCATACATAGAAAACACCCAGACCATTAAAAACAGACATGTTCATGCACACAAATGTTTGTACTGCCCGGGGATCGAACCCGGAACCCTTGGTGTAGTAGCCGACGTCTCAACCACTACACCAAATGGTTCGTGAAAGTGAAGATCACCGCTTGAGTCTCGTACTAGATTAAGGGCGTAAGAGCGTTGAGTTGTCCACAAACGCAATAAAATGTTTCACATTTCATACAACTTTTTGCATATGCCTCAATGTATTAATGATAGATAGAAAATAATATTGTCAAAATAAATACTAGACTGTGGTGTGGACTGTCGCCTTCCTACCGGGAGTGCTGAGGTTCAAATACCGACACGTATTATCCGACGCTCTTACGGTGAAGGAAAAACATCGTGAGGAAACCTTCATGCACGCCTGCGAAGAGATTTGAAGGTTGTGTGTGAAGTCGTCCAATCCGCTCTGGCCCGCGTGACGACTAAGGCCTATACGGGTAGGCTCGTGCCCCTCGGTGGGGACGTTTAATGAGCTGATGATGATGATGAAATACTAGACAATCAAATGGACATAAAATGAAAACAGTACACAAGTCAACAATGCTCAAATGCGCAAAACAAGCAAACAGAAAAGTGTAAAACTTCATTATTCAAAAAGGCCCTTCCTCAGCTTGTGTTGCTCATGCTGTTGTGTCTTATAAATAAAATCACTTACTGTTATTGTGATTTCATTAGCACACAGGAGCGCTAGTGTTGATAGATACGACCTTATGGTGACCATTTGACGACCCATTTGGTGTAGTGGTTGAGACGTCGGCTACTACACCAAGGGTTCCGGGTTCGATCCCCGGGCAGTACAAACATTTGTGTGCTTGAACATGTCTGTTTAATTGATCTGGGTGTTTTCTATGTATAATATGTATGTATTTACAAAAAAAGTATATAAGTATGTTTATCCATTGTCTAGTACCTGTAATACAGGCTTCAGGCTTAACTTGGGGCTAGACGGCGCTGTGTGAATGTCAGTGGATATTTATTTATAATTATTATTTACTTAAGTAGGTGAGAAAGCTATAGCGCTCTATACGATAAACAGCACCATCTCTTTCTAACTCAATTTAAGTAACTATCAACTTCTCGCTCTAAAATATGGGCCTTACAATCCACGGCGGCATTAACATCATAGTTATAAACGAGCTAAATGACAAACTGATTGTTATGTAAAAAATACCGCAAATGACAGCAATGATCCATCATTTCGCAGTCATGTGACAACAATCATTGTTTCGCAGAGATGAGGCGAATCGCGTGCTCTGGTAATTTATCACCAGCGCCCCAATTCCGTTAATTTTAAAATTGGCTTATAGAATCGTTATGGATTCATAATAGCTAAATTTTGCACTCATCAGTTCTGTATCTTGGAAGATTTTTATTGGTAACAACATAAGACAAATCATTGTACTATATAATTACAATTTTGAAACAATAACATATTAGTTTTACCGGAACAACAAATTCACAAATGGATTGATAAGTGTCGTAATGTCAAATTCATTAGTAGAATTGCGACCCAGCTTTGTCGCACCGAACGGCCGTGAAATCTACAATGAACATTGATTTTTGTGAGTTTTCTACAGAAAATAAATGAACATGTTTCATCTTTGGTAAATGCGAATGAGGTGTGGTGTGCTATTTAAAATATTCTTAAGCCTGTATATAATACATATAAGGAGGCGTCTCAGTTATGAATTCAGTTTTGAGCGTAGTTAAAAAAGGATAGTGCTATATAGCGGTATCCATTTCCAACTCTATTTAAGTAAAGTAGAAATCATTAGGAGAGGCCTTTGTTTAGCAGTGGACATTTTAGGCTATAATGATGATGATCCTGGTATTCCGCTTCCGTCTTCCAGCTTCTACGGAGTCTCTCGCTTGTCAAGACGCGGTCTTCACTCTACTGTAACCTCTCTCTCTCTTTCAACTATCACAGTCCACTGCTGGACATAGATCTCCCTCATTTTGCGCCAGATATCTCGGTCCTCCACTTTCCTCATCCAGCCTCCACCAGCGACCTTGCGCAAGTCGTCGGTCCCTCGGTCCGGGCATCCTCCGCTACGCTTGCCGAGACGCGGTCTCCACTCGAGAAATCGTCTGCTCCAACGGCCATCGGTTCTGCGACATACGTGATTAACCCACTGCCACTTCAACTTGCTGATCCGGCGGGATATGTCGGTAACATTAGTTCCCGTATTACTTATAAATTTAAGTAAACTACTCCATTAAGGTCGTAGGCCCCCGCTCATTGATCTGAACGCAGTTACACAACACAACGCTTGTAGTTATTTAGTGATGTGGTCAGTACGCATGTCGATTATAAGCGATATAATTTATTGTAATCGACTTCAAAAAAGGAAGTTACTCAATTGTTTATGTTTGTTCGCAGATATCATCGTCGTCTATAAATCGATTTTGATGATTCCTTTTTTATTGGAAAGAGGATACTTCAGAGGTGGTTTTATTTTAAGGAAGTCAGGGCTTAATGATGGGAATATATTTAAAACATTGGTTTGCTTTTTAATAGGTTTTTAATTTATTCAGAGTGCTCTGATGAGATTTTCCATACGAGATATTAAGAGGCCTGTAGGGTTAGTAGATCGGTGAGTGTTTACGACTACCATACTCGGGCTTATACGGAATTTCATTGGGTACGTAATAACGAACGACCCTTGGATCACGCAACAATTTTTACTAAACACTCAGACCTCTTAGAATACGGAGACAGTGTAAATTTAAATATTCAAACAAACATGCAAACTTACAGACAGGACCGACACACCGACATGTCAAACAAAATGATCGTCGTAACGAAGATAAAAATAAATTCATAAACAATACAATAAATGGCCTCATACATGTCAAACCAAACATTAAAGTTCAAATTAAAGTCTAATCAAATTAATGAAACAAATATCAAAATAAAATCATAATTATTAATAAATAAGTATATTTTGCAGAAAGTAATATTAAATCATTATTTATTTCCCAGAAACATCGACGTCTTTAGTTCGCATTCGATGCACAACACTAGTAAGCCACGAGCACGTATGCAGCAGTATCGAGTGAAAGCTATCTGCATTCTATATAGTGCAGAGAGTTGTCACGCGATATTTGATGTTGTGATGAAAATACTTCCGATTTCTATAAATGTATTGTCGCTACAGATATCACAATATATATTGCCGCTCAAAAACTCAAACTATTGTCATTTTTGTCTAGATACGAATTTTTTTTAGTTACAAAAAGGTATAAAATATGCGCCGTTCACTAATTGATGGTTTAATTTTTTGTTTTACTCCGGATGAAGTTTTTATTAAACATTCACAGAAATTTACATAGCGCCTTTTAAAGAAAGTATCTTGTATTATTAATTCTAAACAACGGATAAACATACTTATATACATTTCCTTTGTAAATATGTAATTACATTATCATACCTACTAAAACATTCCGACCAATACGAACAGATATGTATGCACACAAATGTTTCTATGTAGTATATCACTCAATATTGTCGGCTCTAAGTCACACGTGCCCACTCACTCCCGACGTTCACAGCCACAGAGTACTTTATTATATACTATAAATTTATCTGATCTTTCGTCTTTTAACAGCCTACTCGGGATCGAAACCTTTGTGTAATATTCGACGTCCCAACCGTTACACAACATGGATCATCAAATCGTCATTAATATCTTATAGATACTAAGTTCCTCCTGTCACAACACTAGTGATGTAAAGGAAGGGTTTTAATTTGTTATGCAACTATCTACAGCTTGTGGTTTACAAAACATAAGAAAGGAGCAATTTACTCGTACATCCTGATCTATTGAATTTGTTAATATAACTTGGTTCAATACATTGAATTGAAAGTAAAGATTTAGTATATATAATATGTTTTTGACGACCCATGCGATGTAATGGTGTAGACGTCGGCAACTACACCAAGGGTTCTGGGGTCGATCCCCGGGCAGTACAAACATTTGTGTGCATGAACATGTCTGTTTGTAATGGTCTGGGTGTTTCTATGTATAATATGTATGTATTTAAATTAAATGATGATGATGATCATTTATTACCATTTCCACCGTAAAAGCGTCGGATAAACGAACATATAATTCCGAAATTTCGAAAATACATTGGTACGTGGTGGGATTTGAACCTGCACCCTCCAGTTCGCACCAATTTTAAAAAATACAACTTTGAAGTAAAGAAATAAACAAGATTGATTTATTCTGTTTTACCAAATTTTAAGTATCATATCTAGTGAACATCCATTTAATAATTTTATTTTAAAATTATTAATTCTTGTTTATATACATTTTCCTTATGAATTCGAAACAGCAATAACATAACATCACCAGTTTTTAATACAACTTGTTTCACTTAGCAATAAATATTTTTTATTTAAAAAAAACTGTTTAAAGATTTCGAGGAAAATGACCTTTATCGTTTTGCATCATCATTGCAATGACAATGACGGTATCACAATCGTCACGCTTAACACATTCAACCTTAAAATCGAGAACTTTCAGTTAAATTGTAATATTTTGTCATCACCCTAGATTTAGTTAGATCGCTGCTTAATCCTGGCTCGTGAGTTCGAATGCGGTGGGGATACCAGATAACAGTCATTTTCTACGATTTTTCAAATTTCAAAAATCGAATCGCCCTCCGGCCCCATGGAACGACGACTTGTGAAAGGTCGCTGGTGGAGGCTGGATGAGATAAGCGGAGGACCGGGATATCTGGCGCAAAATGGAGGAGGCCTATGTCCAGCAATGGACTGCGATAGGTTGAATAGGATTGAATAAAATTAGAACATTGCAGGTTGATTGTCCGTGGGATTAATTTATTATGTTGGCGAGTTTCCGGGTTGTCTAAACGCACAGGGTATACACTGATTTTGCATAATATGTGGAGTGCACGCCGCTGGCTGAATCGTCTGATGGTTCTGAGCTTGATAGGGCACGGTAAGCCAACGGTCCTGGCTAAACACTATGTAATCATTAATGCATACAGTGATATAAATACGAAACAAATGTATGAAAATTGTACAAAGGCAACATCTTAAGGTGGTCAACATCCGCCAATCCACATTAAGCTAGCGTGGTGAGTTACGGCCTAATGTACCCATAGCTATGCTGTGAGAAGGCCTGTGCCCTGCAGTGGAACGTTGTAGGCAGGTTTACTGTATATTTAATTTTGTCTATCGTCCACAATGCCAAGTACAATTTAATCAGTCGTAAAAGGCTAAAGGTAAATGCAATTTAATATACAAAGTCAATAACAAAGCAATTGTGGGTTATAATAAAAACAATCCAGATTGCCTTCGATTGAACACATAATTCGGTAATTTTACGATTATAAAATTTTATGCACTTAAAATGGTAGTACAAAAATGGCGCTCATTTAACTTTTTAAATTGAGGCAATGGAATAATTTTGTTTGCAGCCTTTGCGTTTGCGGTAATAGCAAATAGCTGAAATAGGGCGAAATATTCACCATCAGCCTATTGCGTCCCACAGGGCAGGCCTTCCCGCAACGCTATGTGGAAAGGCCAGTCCCTACAGTGGGACGTTATACTGATGATGGTACTTAATTATTTTATGAAGAATGAAGATTAAAACACTCAATAAGTTTATTTTAGTTTTAAAATGAGAAATCCAACAGAAAACCCATGGAGTCCTTAACTATAATACATCATCATCATCATCATCAGCTCATTAAACGTCCCCACCGAGGGGCACGAGCCTACCCGTATAGGTGATTAGGCTTAGTCGTCCACGCGGGCCCAGTGCGTGTTGGACGACTTCACGCACAACATTTGAATCACTTCGCAGGCGTGCGCAGGTTTCCTCACGATGTTTTCCTTCACCGTAAGAGCGTCGGATAACTTACATATAATTTCGAAAATTCGAAAACACATTGGTACGTGGCAGGATTTGACCCCAGCCCTCCCGGTAGGAGGGCGACAGTCCACACCATTAAGCCTATAGCCATTGAACTATTATACATTTAAAGTTATTTTGTATTACTTATATTTCAGTAAAAAAAACTTTTAAGGGACGACATTTTGCTCCATGGCGTAACGTAGATAAAGGGCGAAAAATTTTTGTGGGTACGGTTTAATTGTTAATTATTATGGTTAATTGGGACGTTATTTACAGAAATAAAAAAAACTATACGATAGATCCGTTGTTCATATAAATATCCACTGAAATACACACAGTGCCATCTAGCCCCAAACTAAGCACTAGCCTATAATATGGATACTAAACAACGGATAAACATACTTATATACTTTTTATTGTAAATATATACATATTATACATAGAAACACCCAGACCATTACAAACAGACTTGTTCATGCACACAAATGTTGTAATTGTAATGCCCGGGGATCGAACCCGGAACCCTTGGTGTAGTAGCCGACGTATCGACCAATACACCAAACAGTACACCTGTTTCACATATTTTGGAGGAAATTATCAATTTGTAGGCGTTCAAAAATATCAAAGTTTACGAATAAATAACAGCATTGGGCCTTGAATAAAATATGAACGCTTGTTTCAGTTGTCACGCGATATTTATTCTAAATTGGTATTCATGTAATGAGATACTAGTCGTATTGTTCATACTATTTTTAGATATAAAAGAAGGTTAGGTTGGATTACTTTGTTGAGCGTTGATGGCTCATTGGTGTGGATTGTTACCTTTTAATCTGGACAGGTTCAAATCCAGCCACATAAAACATGCCTTTTCGAATTATATATACGTTTATCAGACGCACTTTCGGTGAAGGAAAACATCGTGAAGAAACCTGCACACGCCTATAAAAGATTCAAAGGTTGTGCGTGAAGTCGACCAACCCGCACTGGGCCCGCGTGGACGACTACATCACTACCCTTTACGGGTAGGCTCGTGCCCCTCAGTGGGGACGTTTAATCATCTGATGATGATGATGACTATATTCGAGGTATCATGGTCTCAGTGGTTTATGGTTTAACCTTCTCTTAGTTGTGCCGTGGGAGAAGGCCTAAGCCCTGCAGTGGGACTGTATAGGCCGATTATAATGAAGATGACAGGCGAAAAAAAAAATTTAATATCCCCAAGAAAGATTAGGTGCAGGCTAAGTTGGTTTGGGTTCCAAAAATATTTTGGGACTTCTTCAATCTCTCAGATTGATATCTTCAATCGTCACCGCCAAACCCCCAGATTCTAAATTTTAACGACCCATTTGGTGTCACGGTTGAGACGTCGACTACTACACCAAGGGTTCTGGGTTCGACTTTGGGCTGTACAAACATTTGTGTGCATGAACATGTCTGATTGAATTGGTCTGGTTTTTTCTGTGTATAATAGATACCTAGAAGGTAATATATATTATATTATCTGTGCTATAAGTATGTTTATCAGTTGTTTAGTATCCGTCATACAAGTTTCACGCTTAACTTATGGCTAGATGGCACTGTGTTAATGTCAGTGAATAGTTGCAGAGTGTTTTCACGTCTAATATTCCTCAATGTCTAAAGACAAAAGTTTTCGACCAGTGCGTATTACCAGTGATGACCTATGGTACTGAGACGTGGTCTTACGTTGGGCCTCTTTAATAGGCTCAAGGTCACGCAACGGGCGATGGCGAGGGCTATGCTTGGGGTTTCTCTACGAGATCGAATAAGAAATGAGGAGATCCGTAGAAGAACTAAGGTCACCGACATAGTCACTCGCATTACCAAGCTTAAGTGGCAATGGGCAGGGCACATAGTCCGAAGAAGATGGCCGTTGGGGCCGGAAGGTTCTCGAATGGAGACCGCGTACCGGCAAGCGCAGCGTGGGACGGCCGCCCACAAGATGGTCAGATGACCTAAGGAAGGTTGCGGGTACCCACTGGATGCAGATAGCTTGACAGGTCGGCGTGGAAGTTATTGGGGGAGGCCTATGATGATGATGATTTGTATTAATTTATTTACAAACTTTAAAAATGCGAAATTAAGAGTACACTGTAATCTCATTGTATCATTGACATTGATTTAGTCCATAGTAATGGCGCTCCGCATCATGACACAAGTCAAGGTCACTTGCGTATACAATTTGCGAACTCCAATGTTACAAATACAATGAATTAAGCCTAAATACCAACTGCTTTTATGGGGGGTTAATGCCCGTAGTCACTACGCTGGGCAAGCGGGTTGGTGACCGCAGTGTGAACCTCCGGCCCGATGGACCGACGACTTGCGAAAGGTCGCTGGTGGAAGCTGGATGAGAAAGGCGGAGGACCGGGATGTCTGGCGCAAAATGGGGGAGACCTATGTCCAGCAGTGGACTGCAATAGGTTGAAGAGACCAACTGCTTTCGTGGTCTAAAGCATTCAGCTTCAGCGTTACCACGATTGCACCATAAGCTGGTGAGGTTGTTTTCAGTCTTAAAAGTTGTGGACTAGGGGCTCATAAATCAGCAAGAGGTTCCGAATCTCTTCAAGTACGATCAACAGAAACTGCAGGATACATACACAACGGACTGGTTTGGCTTTGCTCCCGAGAGTTGTGTACTAGGCGCCCATATTGGAACCTACCAATAGCTTCAGTCACTAGTCAAATGTATAACGGTCGCCAATGATTCGACAATAACTGAATTCAGACACCACTATGATCATATTGCGTCAAAGGCTAATAGAGCTATGGGTTTCATAAGCAGATTCAAAACCTTCAGAAACACTCAAGCATACTTACTCTATTCTTTGCACTGGTTAAGTATCTCGAATACTGTTCAGTGGTTGGTCACATTCTATCATGTTCACATTGATAGATTAGAGTCAATTCAGAGGCACTTCCTTAGCATTCTGAGTGCCAAGTTTGTCTTAGACGCAAGTTGGGAACGTACGAGGCTAGACTTGATCATTATAAAGTAAATACCTTCAATCTAGGAGAGAAATTCGCTAGCTTTCTACGCTCTGGGATTGTCAATTCTGAGTGGGATTCGAGCGAGCTATTGAGTCATGTTTTACTTAAAGTAGGAGGTAGCAAAGAACTCAAAAGTTATTCTTTTTTGCCAAAGTTGTAATAATAATGTAAGTCAAATGACCCAATATTCCGTATGTGTAGATTGTACAATGATGTGGCAAAGGAATTGGACATATTTTACTTTTTCACATCAGGGTTACTTAAAAATGTATACATCTGTCTTATGATCGATCTGTCTATTAAAAAAAGAAAAAAAATTGTAATTTGTCTAAACATTACCTTTAGTACTAATTCTAGACTAAGTGAATGTTGTGTTTAGCTATTATAGGCCATAACAAATTTAACAACACTGTAATATTTATAAGTATCTTTCAATATTGATTTGTATCTGTTGTGAACCTAAATAAATAAATAAAAAATAAATCAGCAGGAAGGCCCAATACGGTAAAGATGGTTTGTGTCGTAAAGTTATGTACTAGGAGCCATGATTATCAAGAGGTTTTTTTTTACTAAACAATTGCAGAGCCTTATCTCGAGAAGCACCACGTGCCGGTAAGATTCGTTGGTGTCGCAAAAGCCATGTACTAGTAGTTCATGAATCACCTAGAGCTTTAATTACGAATGACGTGCATCTGATCAACAGTGCCTTGTCTGTTGTTCGGAATTAAATGGAGTTGAGTATTAGTGGTATATTTGTATGACCAGGTTTTTCAAGCCCTTTCCAATGTTGATTGCTCAGTTTGTTTTTTTTTGATTTTGCATTTCTGTATAAGGTTTAACGAGACTTCTGTCTATATGTATACAAAATGAAGGCTGTTAGGGTTATTATTTTTTATTTGCTGTCGCAGATACTTGTTCAACGAATAAGCATTTTATTAAAGAATATTTATGGAAAGGTATTTTTAAAACTTCAATCAAGGAGTTCCGAAGCCGGGCAATTTTTGGGTCACTGAGTTGTAGTACCTCCATACTTAAACTTAGGAACATTTGTACACTTAGTTGCAATTAAAACATTTGAATTTAAATAGCCTTACCTTGTCATGCGGGGCTCTGATGGGGTGGACGATCATTTTCCGTAGCTTATCGTGGGACCAAAATGTGTTCAAATAATAAAACCCAATGATTAGATGAGGAATTTAGGCTGAGACTTTTGTGTTTCGGACTAGGGTACTGTAGCTAGTGAAATTACCGGGTATAAGAGACCTAACATCTATTGTCTAGGGTGACGGGCGCAGTGTGGCATTGATGGGGGATAATAACTGTCCATCAGTTGTTGGTCTCCTTTAATGCCGCTCTGTCATGGTCTGGCGTATCACTTACCATCGGTGAGCGTCCGGACCGTTCTGTACACTTATGACATAAAAAAGAGAAGACAGAAATTTAGATGTTTTAATGTGTAATTGAGACAAAAAAGAAAGGAGCGTGTGTCTCACATCATGGCTCATTTCCAGCCATATGGTCGTTGCCGAGAACGACAGAGCTTGCCAAAATGTGGGAAATCCTTTTATCTGAACGGATTGCGCAATGTTTCACCGGACATAAAGCGTTAGCCGAAAGCTTCTATAGGTTTTTTTTAATGTTACGAAGTGAACAGGACGCCTACCTGATGGTATGTGATACGCCTGATCATGATAAAGCGGCATTGAAGGAGATGAACAACTGATAGACAGTATTCTCCATCAATGCTGCACTGCTCCCGTCACCGGTGACAACAGATGCTAGGCCTCTTATACCCGGTAATTTCACTAGTTAAGAATGAAATTTGGGATGGTTCGACTACTCATCATGGCAATATATGCCCCCGATATGTCCAAGATGCAAACAGAAAGAGCGGATTTCTGGAACATGCTGGATAACTTAGTATGAATCTGAACGTACGAGATATAAGTAATGGATCTTCTAGGTATTTTATATGTTTGGTAGACTGCTGCAATGCCGGGAAATTCCGCGCATGCGCACTTCGGGTATGCGCTAAGGCATGCACTTCGAGTCGATCATAGTACTAATAAGGGTATCGTACACATTCATTAAAACAAATCATTACTATTGATTTAAATATACAACCTCAGATATTCACGTTAATTAAAACATGTTTGTAAATAATTAATCATCAGGCTATAACATCTCACTGCCGGGAATAGGGCTTAACATAGTTGTATAATATAATCTATTCTGTAAGATCGAAGGACTCATGATTATATTTTGATTACAGTCGGCCATCAGATGAAAATCTCTTAAAAACTTAACTCCTGTCAATTCATTCACAGCAATAATTACTACTCGCAGAATTGCTGTTAAGAAAAAGATTTAATTACAATATTTTTAATTTTTATATGGTATTTAATTATTAATGACTTCTCATCTGTTAATTGGTAGTAACTTTCTAATTTCTTTGCAATCATTAACCCAAAGCTAACTCTGCTAGGTTACGTTCTTGAATTATTAATATAATTGACAAAGATCTTCATCATCAGCTCATTAAACGTCCCCACCGAGGGGCACGAGCCTACCCGTATAGGGTGATTAGGCCTTAGTCGTCCACGCGGGCCGAGTGCGGATTGGACGACTTCACACACAACCTTCGAATCACTTCGCAGGCGTGCATGAAGGTTTCCTCCCGATGTTTTCCTTCACCGTAAGAGCGTAGGAGAACGTACATATATTTTTCGAAAATTTGAAAAATACATTGGTACGTGTCGGGATTTGAACCTCAGCCCTCCCGGTAGGAAGGACAGTCCACACCACTGAGCCACCGACGCTCTAACTATACATAATTATGAAAATAACAGTTATCTTTCGGTACTGGTTATTTTTTACAGAATCTATTGTAGCCTGCAGCTATAAAAACTGAAGTTTTTGGTGAAGAGTTGGGAAGTGATATTATCGATAAAGAACTTTATTGAAGTTTATTAAAATGCATTAGCATTGGACTTAGTTACTTGTTAAGTTGGAGTACCTATTGAAAACAGTAAATTATTTAATCGTTGTTTAATACCCGTAGTTTATGATATCTAAATTGGGGCGAGATAGCGCTGTATAAATGTTTGTAGATATTGGATATATGGAAGCTGTAACCAATAATTTTAATTACAAAAATAGAAGACAATATAAGTTCCGGGTTTTTAAGACGTTACAAATTAATAACTATTAATAAAACAACAGTTACTTAACAAATAAGAAAATATAATATATTATAACTTTTTACAAAATATACACACAAGCCATCCGAATGGCATCGATACAATGTAACGTTTTATGTAATGTATCGTTACGTTATCCGTTAACGTTATAAAAACGATAAAATAACAAATATATATTTACCAAAATAATCAGTCTGCGTCCTCGTTGAGACAGATTACATGAGGTAAACAAATAAATACTGCTCCGCTTTTAAATGCATACGATACTCAACTGCAGTATCAGAGATCTCCACAGTTAGAATACTCAACAATACCGTTATTCAAGAACTGGTATCTGTTAATGATTGGATTACGTTACTCAACTTGTATTGTAACGTATTTTATTTTCGTGAAAACCAACATCACTAATATACACAAGAACGTAAATAAGGTAAAATTTTAGAAATATTATACTTAACAATCTAAAAGATTTTGACGTAAATCTTATTTAAGATTAACGACTGTTTAGGCATCATATTGTTGGAAGATTATCATTAGTGACTAAGATTTCTAACTGAATTCTCAGTTAGATTTAATGTTTTATTTGAGAAATTGACGTTTTTACATCAAAAATCACTTTTAAGTTGTTTTTTTACTGTTTGTCAAATTTGTCTCTACAATAGAGTAACAATCGTCTTATTAAATATGTATTATCCATTGTTGCGCTGTTAAGAGAATAAAACTATGTCATTTTTGTTGGTAAAAGATAAATAAATTATTTAGTATACAGATTGCTATTTTGGACAGTTGCAATAATAAAAATGATCGTATATAGTTAGCGTATTCTAAGCTACATTTTCGTTTCCATTTTAATCATAATTTTATTGTAACAACTATACAAAACAACGATCTTGAATACATAACTAGTTCACATTACGAAGAAGACCAGCTTCTCGGTAAAAATAACAGTTAACACCGTTATCACGCTCTCGTTGTAACAGACGGTCGTCTCTCTTCATTGGTGACTGACACGACAACGGGTGGGTCGGTTCGTACAACGTTATTTGTAACGTTGATGGTAACGTTGTTGGGTGCAGTTTCTCGACTAGACGAGCTCTGTGCAATGGCGTGTGTCAGAGGCTGTGTGATTGGCTGCTGGCCGGCTTGGTAGGCTGGGTAGTGGATGCCCATTACTTCTTCATAGCTGGGAGGCGCCATGGCTTCTGTAATGTACAAATGTAATGTAATGTTTATTTCTTTCACAAAAATGGTGAACAAGATAGGTGTCGACCTCCTCCATTAGGTACTGTAGCACCTGTGACAGAAGAAGCCACTCTTCCTTAACTAAGGGGTTAAAACTAAATTGCTTATACTGCTACATATTTAGGATACAACAGTTCCTACTAAATTTTTAAGATCGATAATTACATAATTGAAAATAATTAAAATAGGGTTCAGTAGAATTGTATCGTGTGTATTGTGTTGTGTGTGTGTGTGTGTTTGTGTATGCGCGTGTGTGTGTGTGATTGTGTCTGTTTCATATATAATGTAATCATATATTTGTATGTATAATATGTATGTATTTACAAAAAAAGGTATATAAGTATGTTTATTCGTTGTTAAAACCCATATTAATGATTAGTTTGGGGGTAGATGGCGCTGTGTGTATGTCAATGGATATTTATTTATGTATACTGACCATATTTGGGTGGGGCGCAAGTTGGCAGGGCTCACGTATATGGTGGGCTCGCCTGGTACGACAGCTGTCTCTGCGAGTCGCCGCAAACGCCCGCCTCTGCTGCGAGTTCCGCGTCTTTTGCCCTGGAAACAACAATTTGGAGAACGTTAGCACCTTTTCTTAACTGTAGTTCTAGTGGCAAAGGTCAAAGGCATGTAGAAAGATCAAAATAAGCACCTTCAAAACCTGTGTGCGGAAGTGAAGTTCATGCTAACAAACACGAGACACGAGACCTACATCACAAAATACGATATATCACCAAGACATTACAATCGAAAACTTGGGCCATTGAGAACTCGAATGGTGAAATTGTGACAGATATAAGTGTTATTGCTGACACCTGGAAACAATACTGCCAGTCACTTTTTAATGATCCCAATGCTCATTGTTCCTTTTATTAGAACATCAAGGTGAAGAGCAAGAACCAAATATTCTCAAAGATGAGGTTCGATTTGCCATCAAGAGACTCAAAACGGGAAAGCTGTGGGAAAGGATGCAATACCAATCGAAACAATTAAAGCGTCGGGAGAGTATGGTGTAGAAATATTTCATACATTGTGTAATAAAGTCTGGAAGTCGGGGATTTGGCCTCGAGATTGGGTTCATACCAACTTCATCCACTGCACAAAAAGGGCTCTACGAAGTGTTGCAGTAACTATCGCCTTATTGCTTTGATTTCACATGCAAGTAAAATCTTGCTGTACATTTTGAATGAACGGCTTAAATCTATCTGTCTAAAGAAATCGCTCCAGAACAAGCTGGATTTGTAAAAGGAAAGGGTACCCGTGAACAAATTCTTACCATACGGCAAATTATTGAAAAGTCTAGAGAATTTAACAAGCAACTTACATATGCTTTATCGATTTTTCCAAGGCATTTGATTCTGTTAAATGGCCGAAACTCTGGGAAACCTTACTAGTCATGGGCACACCCAAACACCTGGTTCATCTTTTAAGGCAGCTTTACGAGGATGGCACAGCGTCTGTTCGGGCAGACGATATGTCTATCGAGTGATTTCCATCCTAGCGCAGGAGTTCGCCAGGGGTGTATTATATCACCGCTTCTCTTTAATATATATACTGAGCTTATTATGCGAACTGCTCTTGAGGGTTGGACGGATGGAGTGAATGTCGGTGGTCACAAATCTCAAATCTTAGGTATGCAGATGATACCACCTTGTTCGCCACAAACGCCATTAATATGGAGGACCTTCTCGCTAGAATGGAGAGCGTAAGCCTTGAATATGGTCTTAAAATCAATCGCAGTAAAACAAAAATCATGATTGTAAACCGCATCAACGAAAATTCACACAAATAAAACGATAGGGAATTGTCAAGTGGTGCAATCATATGTCTATTTGGGAGCATTGATTTCAAATGGTGGGGGGTGCGCTGAGGAAGTGAAACGACGCATGGCTATCTCGAGGTCGGCCATGGATAAGTTGAGGAAAGTATGGGGAAACCGTAATATCACTAAAACTACGAAATTAGACTTGTAAGGAACTTGTCTCCCCATTTTCCTTTACGCAGAGTGAAAATGGACTTCTGAGAAGAGTGTGAGAAGAGAAAAATAGATGCTCGCTCTGAAATTGGGTGTTGGAGGAGATGTTAAAGATCATGGAAGCTCTTCCGGACTAACGAATCCGTTATTAGTCACGGAGGAGGTCGTCTATACTGGATTTCAAGCAGCGGCTGTCGTCTTGTTTCAGCTCGGATTTTGAGTTTCTTTGGGCATTGTCGAGGCGTGGTGATAACTCCGTGGAGCGCCTGTGGTTCAGCGGGAAAAATTGAAGGACAACGCACGCGGCAGAGCACCATGCGCTGGACGACCAGGTCAAGGCAGCAGTCGGGGGCCCCTATACCAGTGCACTAGACAGGCGGCGGTGAGAGCGGAGTGGCGGAACATTGTCAAGTGCCACTCAACTTTCTTTCCTAATGACCACGACCACTCTGTCAGGAGTGTTTACGACTAAGAAGAAGTTTAGTGGGCTCGGTTGAGTCAATTCAAGCAACTGTCAAAATGATAAACCACCGAAAATATACAGTGAAATGTTTCTTGAAGTCTTCTCAGTGGAATCAACTTTCCGAACCGGTGGTAGATTCAAACTAGCTTTACAATTTATTATTAATTTGACGATTCAAAGGTCTCTTGTAAAGACTAAATTAAATAAAGATTTTTTTTATTTCATTTCATTATGATATAGGGAGTAAACGAGCAGGAGAGACACCTGGTGGAAAGTGTTCACCTCTGCCCAGGGACAACGGTACGCCAGAAGTGCACCGGTGCGTTGCTTCCTTTTAAATAGGAATACGATCTTTCTTAAAGTTTCCTATGTCATATTTGTCAGGAAATACCGCTGCTGGTAGTCATTTCATGTTGTAAAGTACGTGGAAGAAAATGCGACCACATAAGGTTTGTAAAGCTAAGCTTCTGAATCTACATGACTGAACTCATCATCATCAGCTCATTAAACGTCCCACCGAGGGGCACGAGCTACCCGTATTGGTGGTTAGGCTTAGTCATCCACGCGGGTCAGTGCGGGTTGGACGACTTCACACACAACCTTCGAATCACTTCGCAGGCGTGCTGAAGGTTCCTCACGATGTTTTCCTTCAGCGTAAGAGCGTCGGATAACGTACATATATTTTCGAAAATTCGAAACAAATTGGTAAGTGTCGGGATTTGAACCTCAGCCTACCGGTAAGGAAGGCGACAGTCCACCCATTGAGCCCGACGCTCTGACTCATAATTTCACAAATTCAGTGCGGAATAAGTCAGCGCGGGGCCTGTAGCAAATTCTGTCAAGGCGACCCTGGTTTTCAAGTTTCTATCCGTTTGAAGCGTAGAAAAATGGTATTTTATGTTGGACTATTATACTAGATTATATTGATAGAGCGTCGGTGGCTCAGTATTGTGGACTGTCGCCTTCCTACCTACCGACGCTCTTACGGTGAAGGAAAACATCGTGAGGAACCTTCATGCACGCCTGCGAAGAGATTCGAAGGTTGTGTGTGAAGTCGTCCAATCCGCACTGGGCCGCGGGACGACTAAGGCTAATCACCCTATACGGGTAGGCTCGTGCCCTCGGTGGGGACGTTTAATGAGCTGATGATGATGATATTGATTAATAATTGAACATTTGCGACAAAAAGTTCTACTTATTTGTAAGATTTACCGTGAAGCAACTGAGTTCCAGATATTTAGGTAGTACCTAGTGAAGCCTAAGCCATATATGAGAGATTATTTTACGCTGTATGACTGATGTGTTGTAGCGAGGGACCCTCATTTCACAGGGCCCGTAGCATCTGCTAGTCTTACTATACGGCCTAATACGGCCCTGAGAAATTTTACATATCAGCGTATTGCTGTTTGCCGTATTTTCATAGTGATTACTTGCTCATTGGTATTAAAATGAAATATGTATTGACGTATGACAATGGACCATCAGATAATTTCTGACGTCACATACGATCAATAAATACAAACAGTCGGATTAAAGTATATAATCTAGGTCCGTAAATATCAGCGAAGTTATCGTAGACAGATAGCAATCACATGACACGTATTAAAAAATATATTACTGAAAGCGATGATTCGCAGGCAAAAAAAGACAACAATCCAAGTCAGCAGCATCGCAATCAGCACCATCATGTACCAAAACGCCATTTTTGTGAGCTCATTCGAACTGGAACTCTCAGCTTTAGAGTCATCTTCGTTGGTCGGATCCTGAGACGTCGGCCAATCGAAATTCACTTGCCCATACATAGGCGCCATTTTGAATTCCGTTAAATTGTCTTCAACATTCGGAAAGTCACTTTTTAAATTTGGTTATCGTTATACAACATCCAAAAAGTGCCAAAATAACGATTGTTTGATTTCGTTAATATATTTTAAAACTATTAAAACTTCTTGCAAAATTGACAAAAAAAGGATCTTCCGTCTGTTAGTTTGGATTTTAACACTGTCAACTGTTAATTAAAACAGTGAAGTGTTTGTATTCCGTTTGCACTCACAATAACTT
>PQWD01013897.1:0-95824 GCA_019425675.1 Leucinodes orbonalis | reverse complement strand
GGAAACCGGCGCACGCTGCGAAGAAATTCACAGGTTGCGCGTGAGTCGGCCAATCCACACTGGGCCCGCGTGGACGACAAAAGTCTATACACCCGGGTACGGGTAGGCTCTTGGGTGCCCTCGGTGGGGACGTTAATGAGCTGATAACGATGATGACTGATCGACTAATTTAAAGTAAAATCTATACAGTATAAACATTTGTTATATTAAACACAATAAACACAATACACAACCTATATTGAGTAAAATTTTCTTCTGAATCTTACGAGATGTAACAAAGAATTTCAGGGTCCAAAGGATTTTATTACAAAACATATAACAGTAGGTACCTAGTATTATTTTGTAATAAGTAAAGAAACTCACAAGGGACAACGACACCGCTAACTTATTATAAACTTTTGCATCGTCTCATATGAAATTGAATCCATATTTCTTCGAGTTGCATCTCCAGGGAGAATCCGCAGTGGAGAGAGCGTCAGTTTATTTATTTCTAGGTACGCAATACAATAGACCCACACATACATTTCTTTAATGCATATACAATTATACAGGCATTTCTATTACTTGTAACCAGCGAATAGGTTTTGAAAATGAGTTTGGCATTTATTCAGGTCAAAATTCATTTACTAAGGTCTATTTAGGTTTAACAATGCACTTGGAAGGATAATACAATTCAACGCACGAAAAATTATCAAAGGAAAGTAGAAATTATTTTTATAATTGAAAACGCACTTCTGTGGTGGACCAAAGGTCTCTGAGAATGAATATGAGTTAGGGACTACATTACCATTAGGAGTAGATAATAACCTTTATTAGTAACACGCCAGTTCATAAAATATCTACCTATCACACCCACAAACATATTTTTAGAGTACATATTCACATATTATGCCCAGAAGTCTACGCTATCGTATGCTGGCTTTAAGTAGAACTTATACGGGATTACGTCGGAATATCTAATATTTGCAACTGTTCTCCTTTCGGATTATAAGCCCATACCTATATTTTCATTGAGCATTCTGATGCTTAATAATGTGTAGCTAAGCGGATTGTGGAGGGCAACTGATTCCTTACAGAAAATTAATGGTTCACGGAAAGTCCATTCTTTGAAACTTGGTTTCATTTCCTTTAAAAATACTAACAAAGACTGCTTCTACATAGTACTTATTTTATATAATGAAGAAGATAAATATATTTGGTTGTAAGTAAGAAACGCACGACATCAAGTTACATAAATAGAAACGTGGATTCATGATCTCATGGGGTTTCATTCACAAAACCCTTACTCCAATAAATTTGTACGCATTCTGAATTTTCCGGACATCGAGTTTGAATAATACTGACTATGAGTTCCCATTTAGACTTGTAAGCAAAAAACAGACGTCGAATGCCTTATACAGTAAATACTGTTACCGCGGATGCCGTAGTAGGCAGCTTAGTGATATTACAATTAGAAAAGAACGGGATGCTGCGTTCACTCATTAAAATGTACATTTCATACGGTTTTTTAGTATTTACAAACTGTACAAGACTGTAAAGACGCTCACCTGATGGTACCTAAGTGGTCATGACAGAGTGACATTTACGAGAAACAACTGATAGAGTCATTATTCTCCACCAATGCCGCCTACAACCGTCACCCGAGACAACAGATGTTAGGTCTCCCCGGTAATTTTTCCTCACCTGAAACACAGAAGTGCAAACACTTCTATTTCCACGAGACTATATCTGCACTGCGTTTACCTACCTAGGCGACACAGTACCAGTCTACCTTCTAGTAAATGTGGATATTTTTCCATTGATATCCAACCCGACTGCCAACTTTATGGTAAAACTCTTCACATGCTTGGTTTTGCTTAGTACTGAAAGACCAACATAGCCTTAACTGCTGATCGTAGAGACCTCAAACTTAGGACAAACGTGTTTTGTAGTATTTAGTTAGGATTTTGTATAAAAATTATTCAAAATAACTGTTGGAAAACTTGTACAAGTTTATTTAGTAACATATGTCTATGGGTCTAGTTTCAAAAACAAACTTTAAAATGGGTTAAAGCTTTATATTAGGAGATATGCATGTTAAATTACCAACAAACCCAAAGAAACATTACGTTAAACTACTAGGTACTGTTGTCCTTTCTGGAATATTCCGTGCAGCTAGAAATTACGGGGGGTACTTCATAATAAATTTATATTACGGTCCCAAATGGGTTAATTGCAAGGATTTGCATTTATGTCAGGCATATGTTAAATGCAAACATGGCATTCTGTAGACATGCCTGGGATATATTTAAATATTGTCCCATATTAAACGAAATTAATATATTCGAAGACGGCCTAAAACTAAAATATTTTTCTTAGTCCTATATCGTATAATGTCGTATATATACTGGTATTCACGAAAAACACTTCATCAATGTTCTTCATCAAAAATAATCCACGCGGTATTAACAACTTTAGCATCAAAATTATTTCCCTTAAGTTACGTCTAGATTACATTGTGTGACGTATGAAAACGTAAGCTATAATATTATTACAATATCTTACGCTAACACCAAAGGATTAACGAATTATGATAAGAGTGCCGTAGCCTTAGTGTATTTACCTAGTTATATTTAATTACACTGAGGCCGTACCATGATATACATTCCTAATTAGCATGCAGCCCGCCCGTTAGTAAATTAATGCTGAATGTGATCACGAAAAACTAGCCAGAAAATTTATTGACTAAAAAGTTTAAGTCACATCCAGTAATGTTATGGTGTTCATTAGATTCTTTCTTTTCCTTTCTCAGCACCTTTTAATAAAATCACTTTTGCATTCTTCCCAGTTTGCTTATTATTACATTGAACTATGCAGTCGGATGTTATAGACTAACGATGCAGAAAATAAAGTCATATCACTGCCAAAGCATTCCATGTTACTATACAGGGCTAGATACACGCAAGGGCTGAAAGCACCGAGGGTAGAACAGGAAACGCCGCGGTCAGGCTTCCGACCGGCGTAATTACGGCCTGCCGCATTATGCTTCGGTAACAGGCAAGTAATGCAAGTACCTTGGTTTGTACGTAGTAATTTATTTATTAAAATGACATTGCAGGTGCGTTCATTATATTGTATGTTAAGGGTACCTGTAGAGTGTGTCAAAAGATAGACAACACATTTATTTGTCGGTGGTTATAACCTTTTTTATTTTGAACTTCTATAACTTAAACGAGTTACAATATAATAACCCAATAATGGTTCTTATTACAATAATCTTTAAGTAATATACTTCTTACGGATATAGACAATACAGCCAATTTTCAACAGCGCGATATATTATTCATCACATTCATAAGTGATAGTTCATTGTTTTATTAGAACTTACTTGATCAAGTAAGTATGTATAACAATGATGCTAAAATTTTTCATATACTTATGAACCAAGTTGGAACTAAGTAAACAAGCTGACAGCTCACCTTGTCTGATGGTAAGTGGTTACTGTCATCAAAATAAACCAAAAAAATGCAATGCCAACGTTTGACTTATACACGTTAAGCCATGATGTCAAATACGTAAAAAAAAAACAAGAGCCTTGTTTTTCTAACAAATATCTTTACCAAAACCATAATATAGCCGGATACATGAAGGAGCGCAAATGACGAACAAATTCATCACCAAAAACAGAAAAAGCCAACTAAATTATAGCCGTATAGGAATCATAAAATAAAAACATCTCAATAACACGACCCCGTACCACCCCATATCCAAAATCCACGGTAACGAGTTTCCTGAATTTATTCCCTCGACTCTCTCATATTTTGCTACGCCTTGTACACTTGGGATGTCGTTTCCCGGTTTACACCATCGCGTTCAGCAAATCTCACTCCCGATACCTTATTGAAATGTGTATTGTTACGAACGGCAAGCTTATGCGTGAAGAGCATAGTCTATGTTTTAATTAAACTAAAAGTATATAGGTACCATTACCTTTTAATATATCTCTCTCTTTAACCTATTTATTGCGGGTCGCAGGACGTTCCCTCCATTTCGCACTAGATATCCTTTTTTTGGTCTTTTGCTTTTGTCATCCAGCTTTAACACCTAAAATAGTTGTAATAAATTCACTATTATGGTACTAAGCTGTGATGCACTGCTTGTCGAAGCTGCACCTTCAATTTTCATCCCGTAGTCAGCTGCGCTGGTCCACTACTTCATGGAGGACCACCAGATTCCAATTCGCTTATTTATCAGCAGCAGAGGTTGGATAAGCTATGATCTGATTGGCCCGTAACTCATCACGAGGGGCCAATGCGGATTGGTGGGTTTAATTGACTGAAATTTTAAGATTTACAGGACCGAATGCGTTTTTAACACAATACAAAATTATTATCAATTTTAGCTATCGAACAGTCATCACTGAACATTGATCTCAACTCAGCCGTCAGCAAATACTGTAGAACATGCCAGACGCATATTTTTAAATAAAATATGAAAATGGGATATAATAATTCTTATTATATCTTAATAAGAATTAATTCTTATCTTCTCTTATTCGTAATTACTACGCACCTACCCACACGAGTACAATGACTTATTATGCCCCAATGTAAAAGGTACGTATCCATATAACGTAGTACGATCGACCCAAACAAAGCTTACTTTAACTCGGCCTGTCTAGACTGTAACGAATAATCGATAGTCTAACTCATAAAAAATAAAGCCGGGACTAGTAAACAGCTGCCATTGTAGTCGGGGACAAACAGCAAGAACAAGGGTATATGTGATCAAGAAAACTTTCATAAAAATCAGATTTTAATTAAAATCGTCAACCTAGTCTGCACAGCTAAGTCATTCATTATTGGAATAAATCACGAGAGCGACGTTTACACCTAACGTTTTTCATGTACTTTTTCATATCTGACTGAGACTGAGAAAGATTGTAGTAGCTTTTTTTGGGTTAAAATGGGCAATGATTATAAGGTGAATTGCTTACTGGACCCTTTCTCAGTGGCAAATATATTTGATCAGAATAATTTGGACTTTATAGACTTTTAGTAGAGTTCAAAACCAATGAATTTTAAAAAGCGTTATGCCCGTTAATGTTTGATAACCAATATTGTAAGGAAACTGTGTTATGGATATACAAAGCCCATATAATTTGTAAAAGTGAAAATCAATCTTACAATAGTAGGTAGGAAATCCCAATCGTGTGCGACAGATATTAAATAAGGAATAAATGGTTATTTTTTATAGACAAGTACATTTAGATAAACGGCGAGGAACGTATCGTCTTAAGTCTTAGTCAATCAGGCAAATTTCGTAAATAAAAAAGCGAATATCTGATAGAGATTTGTTTTCTTAACTTACATAAACAAAACATATATTAAAATTTCGGTATGGTATGTATGTGTTTATGTTTATATATCTGTGTTAGTGTATATATATCAATGTGAGGTTTCAGGTAACAAACTTAGTTAAATATGTATTTATGTAATAGTTTCTTCGTCTAATTGCGCACATTGTCTGCCTGTCTCAGTATGTTTTTTTTCCTGTTTAGGACTGCTGGAAGAAATTCCATTCGGAATAAGCAGTACCTTTGTACTTTTTTTTTCTCACTATGTATTGTTCTGACTATTTTGTATGTGTGCATAAACAATAAATAAATGAACAATAACTATTTATCTATGTTTATTGATTACGTGTCATAACTCATAACATAATAAATGCTTAACACCGCTCATTATTTATATTTTAATGATCCACCACATTACAATTTTCAAACACTTGCTAAATAAGCGATATTATCAACAAAAGCTCTTAAGCGTCGTCAAATTGACCCAATTTCGGGGCAAGCGCTCAAGTAGCGAATATTGCGTCGTGCTGTGTAAAGGCCATCCCGCAGCGCCCTCTCGTGTCAAGAGCTCCTACAGTAATTTGTGTGACGCGCAGATTTGTACTAAATCTTGCGTTATTCGATTTTAATGAGATGTGATGTATTAAGTTTCGTGAGCGTAGCAAATTGGATAATATTGTGACACATGCTCAACGTGAATTTTGGGAACGCTTGGGATTTAATTACAGATATAGACTTATCATAGTAATAAAATATAAGTCTATTAACCTATGGTCACGATAACGGAGCCTCAATGACCTAATAAATAATATTTTAAATATCGACGATTTTTCTGTCGATCTGTTCTACAAAAACCCAGTTTTGAAGGCATAAAAAAAGTTAAAAGCACCGGTGAAACGCTGCCTCAAGCGGTATTTGCAGAAATAGCGTCAAATTTTAAATGCTGTCCGGTAACGGCAGTTCACGTTAAAAGGTAATTTTCAGTCTATACAATTATTGAGTAACAAACGTCTCAAGCTTTCTGTACAAAACCAAGAAAAGTAAATTATTATTTACTGTATACGTATCATAATAAATAAGTTTTATATTTACTCTTTAATTTTTATTTAGTATATATTTTTCAATACAATGTTATGTTGATATAAAAAGTGATGAAGGTAATTTTCAATTCAGTGTTTACTGATCAATATTTTATTTGGAAAACACGTTTCTGCACAAATATATTATGTGCTAATAAAACAAAAGTTAGAACATTCATAAAATTGAAAATTTATTTTTTTTATAGTGAAAAATCGCATTGAATGAAAGCAATTTCGTGGTAAACGCTGTTGCTATATTGTATTCTTAACAATTGAATTCCAGTGCAATACGCTATCGTATAGTGTGAACCCCGCTTTTTCGAGGACCCTACTGTCAAGGACCACGACACAGCGCCACTCTAAACGCGATTTATATTAAATCTTGCGTCCCCAGGAGATGAGATGCAATTTCACCCTAGAGTTTACGTTTTATTCCACTGTTTTGTGCAGCGTCTATTCAGTACTATAATAGTTTATAAGAATATTTCAAAGAATGTAACCTAGAATGCATCATTATCATCAGCCTTAACGGCCTACTGCAGGGTAAAGGCCTTCATACACAACACAGCTATGGGGAGATTGGGCCGTAACCCACCACACGGGCCCAATGCGGATTGGTGCGGACTAGACGGGACCGACGGCTTAACGTGCCTTCCAAAACATGGAAACATCTTTCTGTTTGAAGAATCAGGTGATTCAGATAACTAGGAAAAATAGTCCGTTAGATTACTTAAGACCTATCCTCAAAATTTTACCAAAATAGCAACCATTTTGGTAAAATTTAAACTAATAGCACAGTGACGAGTAGTAAACCTGTTGCTAATTCATGATTTTGACACTAAATCTCAAACATATAATCAATGAAGTTGTTCATGTTAAAAGTAAGAAACTATATTCGATGAAAACCTTTTGCACCTTTTTTCCGACACAAAGTAAAACAAATCTCAGAAAATATTGTTATCACATTGTAGTTCCCATGAACACAACAATTTGTGACATAAAGAAGTTATGTCACCCTGGGAAAAGTAATGTCACTGCATGCTGCAGAGATAGTTCAAAGCTTTAACAAAAGCATAACTTATAGAAGTAATAACAGAAGGTCTCAAAGTAGGTTCTTCAAAATATCTATCACTAGTACATAAAGATAAAATAAATATGACGGTAAATTTTCGCAAAAATGGTATACTTATTTCCATTAAGGCAAACAAGCAACAAGACTTACATTTACTTTCAAATAATAATAATAACAATTGACGATTCAAAAGTATCTGTAACAGATTTATTTGAATAAAGATTTTTTTCTTTCTTTTCTTTCAAATACTGATTCAGCATTTAAATGACCACAAATGTTAATGATCTTATATTTGGCTCTACATAGATCTTCAAATAATAAAAATATCTCTTATTTACAAATAGTTGTAGTCCACTAATGCAGTCTACTGACTACATATTAACTTCGACAGTCTGCAGTCTCCCCTATTTTGTACCAGATATTCCTCAGATTTATCATCCAGATCTAACTAAGTATATTTTAATAACTAACTGGTTCATTGGGCCGGATGCCGTGCTCCTACGCAACACTGGCCGATGCAGTTTCCGGCGGGTATCAGTACTTTGGGTTACACCGATCAAAAGTATCATGATTAAATTTCAGCCAGTTTTGTTACATAATGACGTTTTTTGTAATTACTTTCGGACATAACTTTTACACTTAAAACAAGTTCATGATAGCTCAGAACAAATTTTAGTTTACTCCGCGAACAAAGTGCACGCATTTTGTTATTTAGATATTCAGACAATGTGGTTCGGTTTACCCTGAGTTTCTTACAGAATTGTGCAGAAAATAGTACTCTGCGGAGTTAACTGTAGTTGAACCGGCGAGAGCCGTAATGTTATGTAGGGTTGACAACCTGGTTGTAAAACCCTGGTATGCCGTAGCTCTGATACGTAAATCTGTGCAAAATAAATACGATTTTCATTATTTTTTTATTACCCCACTGGTCGATACCCTTTGGATACCCCGAGATCAATTTATTAATTAATATAGCATTCATGTGCCCACCAGTAGTATATATAATATATATATATATCTACATATTAATGCCTCTACTCTACACAACCAATTGAGTGATAGCGAAAGTAAAATAAAAACCATATCCTTAACTATCAATTTTCGCATAAATAAGTCACTGTATTTTATAAGTAGTGACAAGTGTACATGAAACGCAATATTCGCCATTATTCATCAAGTCTGTCGTTTGCCTAACTTAACTTTAATATAAACTAAGTAAACCTTTTACCAGCCCTAGCTCAGTATAAGCTAGTTTTAAAACTGTACGCGGACGAGAGTGGCACATTAACTAGCTGCCAGAGTTTCACCACCACATCCTGGACATTACACGAATCGATTTTGAAAACAAAACTTCAGCATCGGTTTAATTTTATCTCTTTTTACTTTTTTCTAAATCTTTGTCTAGATTTAAATAAACTTATATAAGAAGGCACGAGAGGACGCCCTAAAGCCTGTTGACTTATTATTATAACGTAAAGTAAATAAGAGGCGATTTATATAACACAAGTCCACGTCTTTACAAGCAACACGTAAGTACGTAAATTAGAAAAAGAAAATAAATTACTGAAATAATAAAATATAAAGTACATCACATCTGTTTGTATGTACTTGCACGTTAAACTGAATTCACAAATTGATAACACATCGCTATACACCCACGTATTGATAATATTCGTATAATGACCTTTTTAACGGTATTACCTTTAATATTAGACATTTACTATTACTACCTACTACTACTATTACTTATTCTCACTTATAATGAAATAAGCTTTAAGATAAAAATTATACAAAACGATCATTATAATAATTGTTTTGATATTCAAAATAATTATTATAAAACTCCATCGCTTGAGTTTGCTCTTACTTCTGAAAAGCTACAAGCCCTTAGAAGTATTCCGAATACCTCTCAAGTCGGGGATTTTTATCAATCAGCTTTTTCATCGGAGCGTTAAATTACAACCAATTTTGCATAATGCCCATTCTGAGGAAAGCCTCTCTATTTTCCCAATCATTAACTGGTATTATTCATGGTACACGCGTACTTACGTGTATATGTGTGTATATGCGAATCTGTTTATTGATTTATTTATTCCCTAGCGTCTCCTAAATGTACTTATCAAAACTAAGCACAGTGATCAAAGGGAGTGCTCTCCACCAAAATATTCGTATCACCTGCTTCAAAAGAATACCCAATACGTTTACGGCAAGTAGGAACGGTAGGCGAATATTTCCTGCGTGTAACAGTGTTGCTTTATTTCCTTATCAAATATGTTCCGTAGGCAATACTTGGATGTATATTTTTTTCATATTCAGTAATACTGTCGAGCTTTTCTGAGGCGTTTATTTTGCGCAATATAGACATGAAAGAGAACTGTGAGTATCTCGTGTGTATTTGGCGAAGGTAACTAAACATTAATATTCAAAATGATTTCTAATACTTTGAAGCGATTTATTTACAATAATTAATATGAACGGTTTCGATTCGTTTTAATTATTTGGGGAGTTCTTATCATTTCAACTAATACCGTTATAACCAAGCATTTATACAAGATCCCTTTAGTTGTTTATTAGAAATATATTATAAAAATTGTTTATTTTGCTTTGTTATATACTTGGCAAGATATAAACATGCTTTATTTACAGCACTTCTCTAACTTAGTAATAATGATCCTTAAATAAATTAACTACCTACTTATATCCAAAAAACCGCTCCTCCTACTGCACTTCTAGATTGAAGACATATTTTAAAACTATTACTTTCTAAGGTAAAAGACAAAAATCCCTGCTTTACTTTATGCAGCCTTTGTTTGTTGAAAACAAAGTATAATAGATACTATAACGTTGGTAAATGTAAACATCGAAGTTTTCAACTAACATACTATATCTTTGGTTACTGCGATATTGTTTCGATTTGATTCAGTAAGTAAGTAATAAATATCTCTTTAAAAAAGGCAAAATGGTGTTGTTTGCATAAGTTGTAGGAATTTATGTTCATTTTATATTTAATTTTACGAAAAGGGTATTTTATTTATAGCTAGATAATTAGTTATATTGTAAGCAATATACGCATGCCAGATTGAATGTTTAACAAATCTATTGGCTGTATTAAGGTATTTTAAGCAAGTAATGGTAAGTCATTTCTTAACCCATAGTACAAGAAGCTTGCTTAAATCAAACACATAATAATTAATATCCACTTACAATCACACAGCGTCATCTAGCGCATGTATCAGAGTCTAGCGCCAAACTAAGCATTAGCCTGTATGACAGTTACTTAGCAACTGATAAAACGTACTAAGATATATATATAAAATACATACATATTATAAATAGTGAATAGCCCAATACAAACAGACATGTTCATGCACAAAAATAATAAAAGAAACTTAATGTTAAAGTACCTAAGAATCTATTAATAATTCTAAAAAAAACGTCGCGTTGGGGGACCGCTCCTAATTATTTCTTTCTTATCTACAATATTTTTCATATCAAGTTCAGTCCCCCAACGTTTTTTTTTAGAATTATTAAAAGATTCTTAGGTACTTTAACATTAAGTTTCTTTTATTATTTTTTACTTTTTAAAAGGAAATTACTTAAGTTCTTGTGTCGGGGTTTTTTAATTTTTAATTTAATTTTTATTTCATACTTTTTATAGGTAGGTTAGGTTAAGTTAGATTTTAGTATATTATAATTTACTTACTACAATTTAAGGTCAAGCTCGTTCGCTATTTTACTTATTAATTACTAGTTTTTCTTACTATAAATAGGCTAAAGGTCACATTGTTACTGATTCCAAGTATATTTGCAGTCATTCGGTTATTCTCCCCACTTTCACTCCTCACAACTTTTAAACGGCTCAACCGATTTTCATCAAACATGTCTAAGAACACTCGCACATAAGTCACCTTTAATACAAAAAAAACTAAATTGAAATCACTGCATGCGTTCGGGAGTTATGATGCTACAGACAGACAGCCACACAGACAGACACGTCAAACTTATAACACCCCTCTTTTTACGTCGGGGGTTAAAAATGATTGTAGTGCCCGGGAATCGAACACTTGGTGTAGTAGCCGACGTCTCGACCATTATACTACATGGATCGTCTAAGAAAATTGGGCCACGACGGCGTCGTGTATATGTTTTCATATTTTCAACATCCCCATACGCTGTGTAAGATGGCTACAGTAGTCCACTATAGGCTGGTGTTCGTTCATATTTATATTACGCAAATAAATTTAGCTGTTGTATTTATAATAGAAAAGCACTTGGCATAACTATTTCTTAAAAACAATAAGAATAACTTCAAGGTTCTGTATAAATAGTAAGGTATTTCGCAACGACTACAGGGTTAAAACAAGTCAGCCTAGCGCCACGTTTCTGTGCGCCGAGCCCAAATCGATGGAATCAACAACTTTCAGGCACGCGATACGCTCTTTAGACTGCGTGAGTAAGTTATCAGGATTTCAGAGCATGAATAAATATAATTGATAACATGTCAGAGATTTTAAATGCGGATCACGAATAAGGTTTAAAGTTTGATTTTGGATCGACGACCGACGTGGTGTTATGGTTAAAGTCGGTAAAGTAAGTGCTTCAAGCTGGAATCCTCATATTTGAAATCGCAATTAAAACGAATTTTGACAACGCTAAAAATAATCCTTAAAAAAGTCGTAAATAGCCACACAAGTCAAAAAAATAGTACTACTTTAGTTTCGGAAATATAGCTATAAATATCCACTGACATTCACACAGCGCCATCTAGCCTCATATTAAGCGAGGAAATTTAGCATCTAGCTCCATATTAGTAAGGTTACTAAACAACTAATAAACATTCTAATATACTTTTTTTTTGTAAATACATACATATTATCCATAGAAACACCCAGACCATTACAAAAAGACAAATGTTTGTACTGCCCGGGGATCGAACCCGAAACCCTTAGTGTAGTACTTAGCCGACGTCTCGACCATAATACCAAATGGATCGTGCTTATATCGTTAGCTATATGGAATTATAGTCCGTTTCAATAAGGAACACAGAAAGCGCTATGGCATCCAGTCAGCACCCTGGGTGTCTTATCTCTCAAAGTCTAAATATAGGTCATATTGGGATTGTGCCCTACTATAAATTGATTTTGAAGGCAAAGACGCGCCCGACCGGAAAATTACTGTACGACTAAGTTTACCCGGGAATTGCTCCGGGAAATGGAGGTTGTTTTTTAACTTTGATCTCTTGCTAGTTCGTGTAGCGAGTTTATCATTAAAATCGACAACTTTCCTCACTGGGTTGGGACGTACTTTGATAACTTATAAATCATTTATACTCTGATAAACGTCTTTTTATTTTAAATCATGCTTATTTTATTTGCATACATTATTTGTAATTAACAGACCTGGGTTAGGTGAATAGACATGAGGAACCTCACCGATTTGCCTAAGGCCTAGAGATTGTCTTAGGGTAGTCTGACGAATCCAAAGATTGAAAGGATGTCAAAGTTTTTCCTGTTGAGTCGTCTGCTACTATACCAAGGGTTCTGGGTTCGAAAACCCGCCAAGGTCAGATAATTCCTCGTCTATTGGACCATCTTCAAAAGACGTCTAACATACGCAATTTTCTATTATTATGTATTCATATTACAATGTGAATAAGCAATTGACTGCTTTTACTTCATCATCATCAGCTCATTAAACGTCCCCACCGAGGGGCACGAGCCTACCCCTATAGGGTGATTAGACCTTAGACGTCCACGCGGGCCCAGTGCAGGTTGGCTGACTTCACGCACAACCTTTGAATCTCTTCGCAGGCGTGCGCAGGTTTCCTCACGATGTTTTCCTTCACCGTAAGAGCGTCGGATAACGTACATATATTTTTCGAAAATTCGAAAACACATTGGTACGTGTCGGGATTTGAACCTCAGCCCTCCCGGTAAGAGGGCGACAGTCCACATCTATTGAGCCCGCGACGCTCTTCCTTGAATAACATTTACTGATAAGGTATCATACGTTTACATAATCAATGTCCATAAATAAAAACTCTATCCTATTTATATAGTAGTATATAGTGTCGGACTCGGAACCCTATTCCACCACAGGGCACGTTTTCACCAACCGCAAATAAAAAAGTCCATTTGTCAGCTCTGTTTACTCCACAACGTTTATTGCCAGTACCTTCATAAAATTGCGATGCTTCTCTCATCCGCTTAATTCATATAATGACTTCAGCTGTACAGTTAATAAGAAAGAATGGCTTTAATGCTCAATAAACGACTGCTTAGCTTATTAAGCTGAACGCAAATTAAAAAATAAAGTTAATTATACAGTTAAGGTATCAAATTATGCTGTTTCCTGCTGTCAATCTTTGATAGTGTTCATTACATTGCTTGCCTTATTTTATTTCTTTATACAACGAACAAATAAAAAAAGATATAATAAATGTAGGTATTTTGCGTGACACCGACTCAGCTAGGTACAAAGCGAGCTTAAGCAAAATTTTCCAGACCGGTAGATTCATATATTAATAATAATGATTAAAGATTCAAATACTCTTGTGTATATGTAAAAGGTTTGTTTCAATAAACATTTTTTAGTTTGAGTTTAACTAATCTCTTATGAAACATAATTTGTATAATTTTGAAGTCCAACACAAAATCATTATTAGTAAGTAATTACTTTTCACAACTGTTGCGAATCGTTATTGAACGTTTGTTTCGCAATATTTAATTTTGGTTTGGTTAAATTATTGCCTGCCAGCTGTTACTGAATATCATCATCATCACCAGATCATTATACATCCCCACCGAGGGGCACAAGCCTACCCGTACCGTATAGATCGTATCACAGATTTCCCAATACAGGGGATGGGGCAAGCCGCGTTTAAAGTGCGACAGCTGTAAGCTCAACGAGCATACACTGGATGCCAGTTTACGCTCTGTGAGACGAGTCAAGACGCACGAATATTAGAAGAAATTACCGTTTTTTTCCAAAATGCCATCCTGTGCAATTGTAACATGCCATCATCGCAATGAATCAGTAAATTTACCAAGAAATATAATAACTTTTCACAAGTAAGAACCGAAAAGAAATTGCGACACTGGGACTGCCTATAAACTTGGCGGCTTGTCCAGTCTAATGTATATTCTGATGTCTGTGGGTCGTATAGACCTTAGTCGTCCACGCAGGCCCTGTGCGGATTGGCCCAGTTCTCGTACAACTTTTGAATTTCCACGCGGGCGTGCGCAGGTTTCCCTACGATGCGTTCTTTCACCGTACGAGCGTCGGATGAGCGTACATTTAATTTTGAAAACTCTAAAATACATTGGTATGGCAAGATTTGAACCTGCTCCCTCCAGATCGGATGCAAACAGTCCACACCAATGAGCAATAGACGCTCCTACTTAAGTATAGGATATAATCAAAAATTGGCAAAAGAAAATCAAGAAAAAAGAGAAAACATATGTTTTTCAGTGTGAACTTAATGCAGAAACAATTACAAGTGTATGCTACTACATTAGCTTTATACTAAAAGTGTGGTCAAAGAAAGACAGATGGATATTTCATGGCAACTACACGAGAGAATGTTACCTACAAGTGTTCGCATACTGATCCACACACAGACACATGGCATTTAAACGTCGTATAAAAGCCTATAAATTCTCTAAAGGTTCGCATATTAAGCGCGATATAGGCGGCTATAAATTCATTGAATTGAGACCTTGCCAGTAAGACCTCCTTTATGAATGTTATTCGTTTGTGTAATGTTGCAGTTTGGAAGACTTACTGCATTAATTCCAACGGTGGCGTAAGGTAACTGATCGTTAGAAATGAAATTATTTTAATTTTAACATACCTAATGTTTAAAATCAGTTTGAGCAAAACCGAAATTATCGTGCATAGCTCGTTCTTTTCATTGTTTCGTTTAATAAATTCTATTGTCCCAATCAACCATCACAAACCGACCTAACCAAATAAAACCGAATACAAGAGTAAACACTGTCATAACAACGCACCTTATTGTTATTTTATCACGTTCCCGGCTTAACGAAATGGAGAAAACATATACGAGTACCTCATGTTGGAAGATAGAGATGTGTGCCCGCAGGAAAAATACAAGATCCTTAACGCCATTCCCTTTTAATGCTACAGCCTTTTACCGTATGTAGGCAGTTACACCATAAAACCGTATGAAGCCTCTTGAGGTATTCATTACATACTGTCTTGTGTTAGGTTTGCCTTTTTGATTGATGACGGAGGATAATATCTTCACGGTCTTTGGAAGGGGTCCGGAATCCGCGTCTTGCTAGTTTCGGGGAGACACACGCCGCATAAAAAAATGAATCGTCTTTTTATGGCTTGATGATGCGTAAATACGATGCCTTGTAATCTAGTCTATATTATGTACGATGAGAACATTTTTATACAGTTCAATTGCATAAATAAGGCAAGTGGATATATTTTGTACGAAACAAAGAAACCAGTTTCTTTAAATTAAAAAAATAAATAAAAATATTCACATAGACTATATTTTTTGGTTTCAGCTAGTTATTTGGATTTGCTTTTTTCTAAATTTCCAATGTAGAGCTCTACGCTACCCCGCAATTAAATCCAATTTTATCTTTATAAAAATTGTAAAGATTAGCAAAATATTAAGCAAAGTATCCTGTGGTCGCAATTGACCAATATGAGATGGCACGTCGCCAAACTTTAGCCGGTTATTGGGCGTGATACTTTAGGCACAGAAAGTGTTGGGTCTTAAGCCACTTCCACTGGTACACTTTAACTGGATGTGCGATTTTCTCTTAGAACACTATTCAACCTAATATTTGTGTTGAATTTCAGAATCATTACATTCATAATCCGTCTAACAGTAAGTTATTTCTTTCAAGGGAAATAAAACAGATTTAGCTCAAACAAGTTATTATGCGATTCATTTGTTCAGGATAGCATTTTTTTTAAACATTAAAATATGAAAGCACGTACCTATTATTTTACGGTACCTTTTCAATATATTGTGTAAGTTTTTAATTAACGTCACATCCAAATCTGCTCACATTTTGCCGTCAATAGAACTATTATACTTCTCGTCTTCACTTAATAAAGTTTATACCTTTTGCGATTCGCATATTTAAATCGTGACACAAAGAATCCGACGCTTGAATACAAATAAAGTACATTAGGTCCCACGTACGGGTGGTTGAGGAAATTACTTTTGACCCTTGCCTAACCTTCGCCTTGCGACCTCATTGATTTAATTTGACGATTGGTAGCGTCACGTCAACAGGAGCATGTGTGGAAATATGCGATATTATTTTCAGTTCGCTTCAATGTTGCAAAATGCTGAGGCGTCACTGATTGTATGTCTGATATAGGTTTATAAGCTGAAGTTGTTGTTTGAACAAGCAAATCTCTAACTCTAACTGGTCCGATGTGAAAAATTATTTAAGTGTTAAATAGCGTAGGTCAATCGAGGTAGGCTATATATCATCACGTTAAATACAATAGGAGCCGAGCTGCAAAGAAGAATGTAACTATTCCACGCGCGTAAAAGTTGATTGTTAATAAAATTCACTCAACCTTCACTTTAACATGATTTCTCGTTTAAATTTTAGAATATTAAAGTTCATAAAGACACTTTAATTGAATTAAGGCTGAAGATTCTTGAATTTGTATTGATTATAAAGTTAATAATAAAAAACAAAATTAAACTTAGTTATTAAACTCCATTATTAAATGGAATAGATACCTACCTAATAGCATTTTCATCAATAGCAAACGAGCTGGGTATACCAGGAGTAGTAGTCCTTTAACCAAATTTTCAGCCATTAATCACAGTCCCATTTAATGTCCATTAAACGATTCGTTCATGCCGCTGACAGTAACGAGTGGACAGTGGTCGCTTGAAATATGGAATGCAGTCAGATGCAGCGTTTCTCTAGTGAATGATTGCGACTAGGCAGCGATCATTGTAAACACACATTTGTTTACGTAATTAAGTTTAGAATAATGCTTTCTTTAAGACTGTAAATAGAACCTCTGTTCTTAGATACTGAGCTAGAACTAAAAAAAATATTTATTCCAAAATAAAAGTATATTTTTATGGACTATTAAAAAAGAAGTCTCTTGATGAACCTACCAGCACCGGTTCAGGAAACCTTTACGTTACCGCCGAGAAAACTCCGGCAAGAAAGTCGTGTTGGTACCTATTTATAAAAAAGGAGTTGGTATACAATTATTATACAAAGTAGCCAGAAAATGGCCTCCTTGTGGAAATTTGGACAAATATTCTAATAAAAAAAATCATGATTTGTATGAGAAACTCAGCCGTGAATTCGAACGTAACAGAAAAGTATGGTCTGAGAAAAGGTAAAAATAAATAATATCAAAAGCTTTATGAGAATCTACTATGTATGCAGCTAGTATGCAACGCCGTTTCGTCTTGTTTGCATCTATAACGTTATGATCCATATCTATGTAGTTCATGATGTCGATACGGATATTCTGTGGCCTATTTCGGGCACCATGACTGCACGTTATTGCTACTTGTGCATGATATAGGACTGTGGAGGCAGTTAGCAGAGTTATTTGATATTTGCATACAATATTATGTGTATTTCGGATGTCACCTACGAATAAAATTACAGTGTTTCTATTGTATATGTGTTTATCCTTATATTGCTTCGAGTAACATAGGGTAACATTAGAATAGACAATCACTATGATACATTTCATTTCCAATAACCACATTACAATATCAATAAAAATACGACACTTATTTATAAATTTAGAATGTTTGAGTTACACATGAACCTTAAGTTAAAGTAAGTTTATAAAATGTATGTAATAATGAGATTTTGGAACCTTTTTTTATGTTCTTTATTATAAAATATATAAATTCGTGATTGTGTATCTATAGTTAGTGTATTGTTTATTTTAGCTCAGGGATCAAATTTTAGAAAAGATATTAATAAAATTGGATCGTGGAAAAATGCCGTAATCACACTTACGTGTTTTCCAATATAAACGATCAATAAACATTTGTTTAGTGGCCATCAAACGAGTGCCTTCTGCGTCCAAACAAATACCAAATCTGTATAACGAGGGTTGCGACGTTTACAATAAATAAAAACCTTGTTTTGATAGCGTAAATCATGATATCATTTTTTCAAGCCGCTTTTTATTGAAATTTAAATACTACGGCTGCAACTCAAAATTAAACTCAGCTTTTTAATTCCGACATTGTATTTGCTGTAAATTTTATTTTTTAGGAAAATCCCTAATCACAAGTGAAATAAAGTAAATGCACCTTCAATACTACAATATACTATTCACTTTACATTGGTGTAAATTTTCCAATGCTCGGTTTTATTGTAGGAAATTGATCAGTAAAATACCAAATAAACCAGTATTACGTTTCCCTTCGCTTTTCAAAGCTCAATAAATTTTCCAACATAACACATACTATCAATGAAACTCGCAATGAATGTAGACGGGGGTTCCTTATTCGGAATGCTCGTAAAGGCAAAATATATGTTCCGCCTATAGACCGGCCAGATATTTGGCAATCTTGACTAGATTTATTTATTAACATATAACATCAACTATATAAATACTTATCAAATAAAAGAACATAATCAAAATCTATTACACCCTAAACACTTAGATATTATTTAAACTAAAAAAGGTCCTTTTTGGCAAGGTTCCGAAAATACTGGCAGCATTACCCCTTTGGATTGTTTGACTGATTCTTTGGCAAGCTTGATGTACCGGCAGGATATCTGACACTTATTTTTAAATCCTTTATGCAGTATGAACTATTAAATATTTTTTAATAAATACTGTTTAATATTGTTCCATTGTGGGTAATGATGCTGAAACTGAAAGTTTTTACACCAAAAGTAAACGTACGCTCACCTGGTGGTAAGTGATATGCCTGACCATGACAGCAGCAATGTTGAGGGACCTGTATTACAATAAGTAGTCATTATTTCCCGTCAACACTGCTCTGCACCCGACACCCTTGATAACTTTCACGTCTCTAATACCGGTAATTTTACTAGCTGCAGTGCCGTCATCTCAAAACACAAAAGTGCATAACACTCTTATTTACGGGACGATATCTGGCACTGCGGTGATACTTACTTAGACGATTCAGTACGAGTGTACCACCTTGTAAATTTTAGCAGAAAAATGCGATGGTCCGTATTATATTTTTACAATCGTCAAAGTTCATTGTTCGATAATAATTGAATTAATTGAAAATGCACACCCATTTACGATCCAGTAGAACAAACCAAATTTTTTGAGAGAAGTTACAAGAATAGTTACTACATAAGTATAATTATATATATATATATATACACCACACACACACTTCTATCTTCCGTATCATCCTGGAGACAAGACCTTATTTAGGAACTGTCCAAGTTCTAGCGTAAATCAATTCGCTCCCTCACTCCTACATAGGGTAAATGAGAAAAAAAACTACGTCTCCGTTTTATCACCTCCTTGGACCGATGACATTTTATGTTGTACTTGCTAAGGAATGCCCGAGACGGTTTTATTAGTCAACATTAAACATTTTTTCATGTACCTTAAATGGCTTTAGTACCTTTAAATTGGTATTATTTTATAACTTACCTTTTTCTATATTTAAATGACAATTATTCTTCCTAGCCGACTTCACACACAACCCTTAAATCAAAGAGTTGTGTGTGAAGTCGGCCAATACGCACTGGGCCGCGTGTACGACTACAGCCTATATGGTAGGCTCGTGCCCTCGGTGAGGACGTTTATGAGATGCTCATGATGGTGATGATTATGATCTCGCTTACAAGCCTTCGCCTGTTAAGCAATCATTTTCATACCTGTATATTTATATTCTACCAACAAAAACATCACAACATACCATAACAAACATTTTGTTGATACTACGTAGATATTATAACATTTCGTTGATATTCTCAAATCAAGCATATAGATTATAGTCTGTTACGAAAACTCAAGTTAGGAAAAGGGGCAAGAATTTATATGATAGGGGTGATTGATGATTAATAAGACTTACACTGGGGTATATTTTACTAAGCTGTATAAATAATTAAAAGCCATAGCATTGCTTTTTGAAACTAAACCAGCAAAATTCTAACCAGAGATTTTTTTAGAATATTTCATACTTTACAGAGGAACGCGGAGCTAGTGAAAAATCTTGATAACGCTGTAAGCTTGTTGGTACCTTTTGTCAATATTTTGCAACTAAATACGTGTATAATAATGCAAGAAAAGTGTTGTTTTAAAAAGAGGCAAGTTATCAAAGTTTTTCCTTTCTATAAATTTACTGTGCGTGTTCTCGAGACGAAAGTGCTAATAGTCTTCGGCAAATTCCTGTGAAGATGCAAATGAGTAAGGATCATGATGTTCCTTAATGGAAATGTTTTTATTTTATATTCCGTTGTTACATAATAATTTGCCTTTTATAAAGGGCGGGTGTTAGGGTTCCAAATTTGGTTTCCCTTGCGCCCACCGTGTTCCTAAAGTTTTAACAATGAGGTCGGAATAAAATTGCTAATTTGTTTGGGCGAGTTTTTTGTTGGTAAAGGGAGCTCGGTATTGATATACATGCAGACATGGCACATTGTCTTTTTATTAAACACGTTAACGGCTCCGTAATGCGTATCGCAATATCGCAACATATCGTAATAACGTTGTAAAATACTAAAATTCTCTGCGACACAATACAAAATGATAATACTCGTAGAAGTCATACTTGGCCTTTTCGAAGGGAGATAGAAGGTATAAAAAAAAACTTAACAGATACCGACTTCAAACTAAAAGCACAACATTTTTCTTTGGTAAGTAATGGAAATTATAACTTTGGAATCGGTGCAAAATAAAACAAGAACTGAGTATGGATTTATCTTTCTTATGGATATCTTCTTTCTAAAGTTGACAAACATGGTATAATTAGTATTTAAACTTACCTATATTATAAATGAAGAGTTTGTTTGGGTCTTAGCACCGACATCATATATGCGAACAAATCTTTCTTTTTGAGGTCGGAAAAAAAAAATATTTGCTTAGGTACTATGTGTGCGGTGAAAAAAATAAAGCAAATATTGTTTACCAAGTCCCATTTTTTATTTAGTTGATAAAATTTTACAGGGGAAAATTGTAGCGTACAAGGAAACTTCTTGACCTTTGGTATTGATCTCGAAAGCCCAAATTTGTGGTATTGTCTTATTGGTTTAATTATACGTAGCTTCATATCTTAATGATTATTGATTGCCAATAGGTCAAAGTTAAGACTTAGGTAGGAGCTAAAGGTCTTCCTTTTACATAGGTATGTACTGTTGTTCTACGAGAAATAACAGCTAACGGCTTTCATTTCGAACTGACTGCTGCTGTTGGCCGAAGATAGATTTTACAGCTCAGGAAATCGGCGAGCGAAGATGGCTCTCAGCCTTAAGCAACCTCACGGCGACAACCACTCTTCACACCGATTGTAATAATCGTGGCTAATCACGTCTATTATATACAATGTCAGGGTTCCAAGCAAACATCATTCGACGAGGCTCTGATCATCCGCCAACACGCTAAACGATTCCAGTTCTGTTAGATTCGGCAGTGGACTCTCATCAAAATATCGCAATGCACTGCTAGACATAGGTCTCCCCAGTGCGGTATGGCTAAATGGTGATGATGTATACATGCTATCGTTAGCATTATGTATTCAACTTCGGGTATAAAAGGAACAAAAACACATTTTTAAATCATCATCAGCTCATTAAACGTCCCACAGGGGCACGAGCCTACCCACTTAGTCGTCCACGTGGGCCCAGTGCGGATTGGACGACTTCACACACAACCTTCGAATCTCTTCGCAGGTGTGCATGAAGGTTTCCTAACGATGTTCTCCTTCATCGTAAGAGCGTCGGATAACGTACATATATTTTCGAAAATTCGAAAACACATTGGTACGTGTCGGGATTTGAACCTCAGCCCTTCCGGTAGGAAGGCGACAGTCCACACCATTGAGCCACCGACGCTATTTAAATAGTTATGAGTTATTAAAAACGGCAAGGACAAATCCATCACAACATTTTCCCATATCATGACGGCCAACCGGCATCTGTCCGTTCCATATGACATAGCAAGTCTGTTGATAAGTGTCCGGCGAGTCATACCCTTCCCCCCTAGCGCTCGTTATTTATTAATACTTTTTTATCTGATATCCGAGACTATGGTTGGTGCGAAGCAAAAAATTGGTGCGAAAAAATAATCTTTGAATCGCCATGATACCTTTTTGTTTTGCACTCAGCGAGAGAATCTCCACAATTAAAATGCGGAAAGTATTTTTACACCTTCCAATGTTTAGGACGAAGAATTACAATTATCCGTGAAACTTATTTAAGGTCTTGAGGCTGTTTAAAGATAGTTTACAAACATATTATGTTTGCAAAACGTAGGTATATTAAACACTAAGACCCGTATTCTAGAACGATACTCAACGTTGATCTTTACTTAAATTGAGTTAGAAAGGGATGGCGCTATTTATCGTATAGAGCGCTATCCTTTTCTAACTCTATTCATGTAAATATCAACGCTTGAGTCTCGTTCTAGAATACGGGCCTTAGAAGTAGACTGTATCGTAACGTTTTTCGGCGAAAAGTCTAGAGTTATATTAAGCTACTGATAATCGTTAGAAAGTAAATAAATTAGTATCCTTTAGCTTTCTATGACTATCGCTGAGGGATACGAGTAATCTATACTAATATATAAAGCTGAAGAGTTTGTTTGTTTGAACGCGCTAATCTCAGGAACTACTGGTTCGATTTGAAAAATTATTTCAGTGTTAGATAGCTTATTTATCGAGGAAGGCTATAGGCTATATATCATCACGCTACGAGTAATAGAAGCGGAGCAGCAATGAAGAATGTTTCAAAATCGGGGGTATTTTTTCATACTTGGAGCTTCCGCTGCGTACGCTGCGTAAACGGTTAAAGTTACACAAAAGTCATGTATGAGAGTATTGTTCTCCTTTTAAAAGTCTACAAAAAAGTCCGCGACAGCATATGTCTATCTTTTAAGGTTAGCTCACTATAACATATTTTTTGCTAAAAAAAAAACTGTTATTGACCCCGAAACCTTTAAAGTTGGAGGGAGGGGAAATCCTATGTATAGTGATAAATGAAAGTACCGTGTTAACCCGAATTTAATGAGAGCGAAGCCGCGGGCAAAAGCTAGTTACATATAAAGTTACAAGGTCGTTTGCATTCTACGAACAATTTCGTATCGCATTACAGAATCTTCATTTGTCGTTTTAATTGGTATAGGTATATTCATATTGTACTTCGGAGATTTGTTTTTGTTTACTGCCTAGGTTTTATTTTTAAATGTTCCATAAACCGTAATTACTCCTCAACCAGTTAAACATTAGTTCAGTGATCCATGTGTTTTATTTGCTAATATCATCAGTTCTACTTGACTGACAATTAAAAGTTAAGAATATAACCGACTTTCATGTACGTAGGTAGGTACCGTAGGTACCTATAACGGTGAATCCCCGAGCGCCTGGCCGCTAATCCAAGTTACACAAAGAATATTAAATCGATAAAGAAGACATAAAAAGAGCAATTTCTTTTCAATTTACGTATATTGCATATTTGCTTAGTTCAAGGGAACTTTGAAGATGGGATTCATAGGTTGTATGTATTATAGAAAAATAACAAATAAAAATAAAAACATAACAAATAAAATACGTACTTATGTATTAAATTAGTGATTGATTTAATGAAAATTAAAAAAAATATATTGAAGTCAGCAATCCATATGGAATCTAGAAGAAGAAGAATTTACGTCGGTGATTTCATACATAATTTTTTGTTCATATTTACAAAATTTTTGGTTATTGGCTAGGTTTGTAGGCTATGTTGCCAATATGTATATTTGACATTACATTGCGACTGGTATGACACTAACAAATAGTTACAGCCATTTTAGCAAAAGAACACCTAAGAAAACATTATGTACTGGGTTTCGAGATTTTTTTAGCATAGAAGAATTTTTATAGCTCATAAATCTCATAATTAAACTTTCTACGTCTATTTAGTAGGTAGTAGTTCTATGTTCACAGTTACTGATCAGCTTAATTATCAGAATATAATGAAGTCGCGTTTACCTATAAGATTATGATAAATAAATAAATATCAGATTCTGCTCATATCAACCTAATATACTGAAAAAAAGGCCAGACTACGCGCCATCTCTACCAGGTCATCATTTCATCTAGTTGGGGGGGCTTACGCTTCTTTCCCCGAAACGTGGACGCCTCTGGTGAGCCTTTCCGCCACATCAGCCAACAAAATATTGTAAAAGGCTCGAAATGATATAAGGTAATTCTATTGCATATAATACCTAAACCCTGTTGTTGTACCTAAACCCTGGCACAAAAACAAAGAGGTTCAAAAAAAAGTCCAACTTATAAAATTCACGCCGCCCTCCCAACCCGTTGTTGCGACGAACGTATCCGATGTCAACATGGGACGCAACAAACATAACGTTTTTACAAGTTCCATCGCCGTTTTCTATTAAGGACTGAAATCCCTTACGATACAATTGGGACTGAAGCACGTTTTGTTTCAGATGTATCGTATCCCAATGCTTTGAACAAGAACTGATAAATTAGTGACAATCTTAATTATTATTAATTGGTGAATAAAATGGTATTCTAGTATTATAAAATTGATATAACTTTATAAATTACTCGACAAACCAATATACATTTACAATTAGTATACAGGAGAGCGTCGGTGGCTTAATGGTGTGGACTGTTGCCTTCTTACCGGGAGGGCTGAGGTTCAAATCCCGACACGTACCAATATATTTTCGAATTCTCGAATGTATATATACGTTATCCGACGCTCTTACGGTGAAGGAAAACATCGTGAGGAAACCTTCATGCAAGCCTGCGAAGAGATTCGAAGGTTGTGTGTGAAGTCGTCCAATCCGCACTAGGCTCGCGTGGACGACTAAGCCTAATCACCCTGTACGGGTAGGCTCGTGCTCCTCGTGGGACGTTTAATGAGCTGATGATGATGATACAGTTGCATTGTTATCGTCGAAGAAAAAGTGTCATATGAGATAAATACCTACCAGTCAAATGTAAACACCATTCAAGTTCAATAAAGGAAACAGTATTCGATAAAATATATGTTATTCGTTTGAATCCACTTTTGATTTAAAGTTCAAGTACTTACTGTTCACAACTATACCGATGAAGTTCAGTTCGGGCACTTACCTAGAACAAAAAAACAAGAATAATAAGTTAAAAGTATTCATATCCATAATTCAAAATAGTGTTACTTGGAATTAAATACAAATAGAATAAATTGAGGAGACCTATGTCCAGCAGTGGACTGCTATATGTTGAAGAACGAGAGAGAGAGAGAGAGAGAATAATAACCATGTCGCATACACATGCACCTGCGCCAAAATTTGTCTCTCTTTAGAATTGCCTATTCGGAATGGAACATGAATCCTGATTTTTTTATTGCTGAAATAAAATACAACTCCAAGGAAACTTACAGCATTTAGCTTTTTGCAGCAATTTACATTTTCCTACCATATAACAATAAATTAAGTAATAAAAATTTTCAGTAATTAAATTCTTGATAGAATTAGTTTCACTTTTCACAAAAGCCACTATATCGCAAGCAAAATCCGTATACAATTCGAACATTAAAACGTGATATACGCAACATTAGAATCGTTGCCCTGTGACGTCACTCTGTTAGCAAGTATGCACCCTGACAGCCAATGTATCGGCGCACGGCCGTGGACTGCAGCGGGGTTAGTGACATAAGATACAATCAAGAAGCCAACCCTTTTTATTAGGAAAATTCTTAGTAAAATTAGTTTAACTTTAAAATAACTACATAAACATACAGTTTGTCGCTAAAAGGACAAAAGCTTAAATGTAAACACTTAATATGGATCATCCACTATATCGCAAGCAAAATCCGTATACAATTCGAACATTAAAACGTGATATACGCAACATTAGCATCTTTGCGCTGTGACGTCACTCTGTTAGCAAGTATGCACCCCGCTGACAGCCAATGTATCGGCGCACGGCCGTGGACTGCAGCGGGGTCAGCGACCTGCTAACGATCGCGCACAACCCACGGCTCACCCCAAGACACAATAAAATGTTATGATTTAATGTACGTGACCTCTTTGTTGCCAATATACCCTCTGGAAAAATAAAATAAGTACACTTCAGACACAATAGGCATGATGACTGGGTCGTGGAATCGTGAGAATTATTTATATTATTACAAATCTGGGTTAAAAAAACGATTAAGAGTTAGCACAACTCTCAGCTCGAGAACTCATGTTTTATGAATTTTATTAGTCTACAAAGTTAGGTGGGCAAGTCCATTTTTAAAGTACATTAATAGAAAAAAAACTTAAAGAATAACACATACAATTTATAGTACTTTAGCTATCAAACCATTTTTATAAGAGCAACACTTAATAACGTTATAGTACAAAATTCATACACTATGCATACTAATTACAAAGGCATGACGTCATAATTATATAGCCATTTGTAGAAAGCGTTTTAGAACATCCATTAATGTATTTTAGAATTGGGAAACCTCTGTGAGTTAAAATGTTAACGGAGTCATTATTTTCCCAATGTTTCTATTATTAAGCGGTCCATCGATACCATAGCAGAAAAAAAATTGTCATCATCCCTAATGTACTGTTTGCAATAAATTTGTTTTAAAAAAAGGCCCATAATAATAGACCTATGATATATAAGTCCCAAACAGTAACTGGATATAGTGAAACGGTTAATGTATCTCAAACTTTCCAACATCTACCAAATAAGTTATCTCTCATTATCAGAGACTAATGAAGAGATGGAGTAAATTCCCAAATAATAAGACTCGATATCAATAAGAAGAAGCAGTTTCAACATTACTTTTAAACAGAACAACATTTATTAAATCCGGAATAACTCACGTTCCAGAATAACGAATTTATCGCAAAGGAACTTTGCGTTGATTGTAGTCAAAAATATTCAGGGAAACCCTCGTGAAGTTACAAGAAACGCACTCGACCTAGTTACCGCGTCAAAGACCGTTGGCACAGCTATTCATGCCGGAACAATGCAGGTACTGACCATAGAAACTGAAAATAGCACTAAGAATACGCAGTTTGTATATTATGTAACTATAAGACTAGCTTAACCTCGGGAGCCTGGTAAGTAAAAATCACATGGCATGCCTGGTGGGTCTGACAGACCCATAAACATAATTGGATATTTTTATTTATTTTGATGTGTTACAAACCAAAAAACAAGTTTTAATTTATATTCAATATTGTTCCCGAATGAAAAAAGGAAAAAAATAAGAAAATTTATTTTTATAAAGTTTTATTGAGCAATTAAATGAAACTCTCATACTTAGGTAACAATAATAGCACTTATCTTTAAATCAACAATATTAAACTCTTTTTAATTGAGATCAAAATCAGACTTCACATTTATATAAAGCACAGATGAATCAACTTACAGGTTATATAAACTTTGGTAACTAAAATAATAATATTGATTATATCTACTCAGTATTTGTGCGACAATTTTCGCATATAAAATTTGCGTGTTCTAAGCAAATGTGACTCGTGCAAGAAATACAAGTGTACTTAGACTTACGATCCTTCTTAGCAGGGCATAAATAACAACGTCTTTTTATACCAGTATCTTGTCTTTTAGCTGGTGGCTCTAAGGGTTCTCCTATATGAGAGCTAATTCTCTTCCTTAGGTCAATCGGAAGACGCAAATTGTTATGACGTTCAGCTTGATATGGAGCGGTCAATGCCATTCCCAATTTTTTTATAAAGTCTCTTCTAGTTACATTGGTAGCACCAGAATTGTTCAACATGTGAATAATTTTAGCGTTTATACCAGCGGTATTGAGAATCCAGAAAAACATTGTCAGGGGCCATCTTTTTGAATTTCGAGACACATCATATGTTCGAATCAACTTATCTACATTATCCACACCACTTTTTGTCTGGTTATAGAAGGTTATAACTGCCGGTTTTTGCTGATCACCTGTTTCAATATCTATTTCACAATCGTGGTGAAGCGATGACAACATGCAAACATTCTTATTTCGTTTTGGGATATAAGAAAGGATTGTCAAATCTTTTTGGAATCCGAAAATCGTGGTGTTCACGTCACGTTTTTCCAAAAAACTCGGTGGGATACAGGCTTTGTTGCTTTTCATTGTCCCCACAGCAGTCAATTTATGATTTTTCAGTAGATGTTCGTACGTGGGATAGCTCGTAAACCAATTGTCCATGGTGATATTTCTTCCTGTTTGAGAGATGGGTTGTATTATACGATCTACTACATCATGCGGCTTATTGCTCACCTTATATGGACCTTCCGGCTGTTGTCCTGCATATATCTCCATATTCAAAGAATAATAGGTATGGGCATCAACAAGGGCTATAATCTTTATGCCATACTTAGCTGGTTTGCTGGGTAAGTATTGACGGAACCCACATCTACCACGAAATGCTACTAACTCTTCATCAATGGTCAAATTTTCATACGGAACATAGACGGATTGGCAGTTTCTTACAAAGTTTTCAAAAATATCTCTGATAGGTGCCAATTTATCAGTTGCTGCTCTTTCTTCACGCGTGTCCAAGTTATCGAATCTCATACAATTTATTACAAACACAAATCGTCTCAAACTCATTGTTATTTGAAATATATCTATCCGTCACTTGCCCATAAATCTTTCAGGTTTTGTCTTCCAGATTTGAATAATCCGGCTAAGAAGAGTAATCCAATAACCGCTTTTAATTCGTTCATTGTGATCTCTGAATAGGCATATTCATTTGAAGTTTTGCTACCCTGCCTCGTATTGCGGATCTTCCTATTAGTATGTTCGATAATTACATTCAATATGTCTTCAGTCACAAACAATTGAAAGCAATCAAGTTCATTCTGTACATGTCTTGCATGAGGTTTCACTCCAGGTGTTCCAGTAAAAATGTTTTCTGCTCTAGTACGAACGCGAGCAGTCGGAGGATTACGGAACCATATTGTATTGTCTTTTCCTTTATATCTGTTAGCAAAGTTGCTCAAAGGCATCTCATCATCACTGTCACTTTTTGGTTCATTATGGACTTGTATTTCTTCCGCAGTATCATCTGAATCATGTTGAACACTCATGTGATCGGATTCGGCTCCACTTTCATCAAAAACCACGTCATCCTCACTTTCATTGAAATCTTGATCTAAAATTTGGCTTATTTGGGTATTAGTTAATCGCCTCGCCATATTTAACTGCAAAAATATTATTAATATAAATAAATGACCATACATATGCAAAATAAATAAAGCAAAACAAAAATAATAACTTACCAGTTAAAAGTTACGCCGCGTGCCTGGTCGGGTTTTTCAGACCCGAGCGCACATAAAACATGTGTTACTCGAACGCGTGCGCATTGCGGACTGCGGGAGGGGCGGCAATCTAGCCGCCAGTCTATATCACGAAGCTACTCAGGCGCACAGCGGTGTATTATGAATTCTAAAATATTGTCGATTCCTTGAAGTGATGGGTCTGTCAGACCCACCAGCACCCAAGGGTTAAGTATAGAATTCACAGCACAGAACCGAATCACAACAACACAAATACGGACATATACAGATAAAAACTGTAACATTGACGACCCATTTGGTGTAATGGTCGAGACATTGGCTGCAACACCAAGGGTTCCGAGTTCGATCCCCGGGCAGTACAAACATTTGTGTGCATGAACATATCTATTTGTAATGGTCTGGGTGTTTTCTATGTATAATATGTGTGTATTTATAAAAAAAGTATATAAGTATGTTTAGCCGTTGTTAAATACCCATAATACAGGCTTCACGCTTAACTTGGGGCTAGATGGCGCTGTGAATGTCACAAACATTTTCTCACCCACAAACACATTATCTGTGTGTGTACAAAATGCACTTTCTGAGACAATATCTAATACAGTCACTATCAAACACTACATTTTAAGGAAGTTTAGAAGAAGTTATTTTTCTTTAGTTTATAAACATGCTGACACGATAACATGGCTTAAAATTAGGTAAAGCGGGATCTTTCCAGGAAGTCAATTGATAAATTATTATTACAAATACAGTAAATGGTATTATCTTAGCCAGTCTTAGTCAAGTGTCATGGCAAAGAGAATAATAAACTTGCATAGCAGCCATTTAATAAAAGAATTTTACCGTTAAGGATCAATATCATGTAACCATACAATCTTTATCCAATTCCCATCTATAAAATACCACTTTGTACACTCAATAAAACCGCCTATTAAATGCCCACGCTTCTTACAAATCAGCAAGGAATTGGTAGATTTGATTCAATTAAGGAAATTACAAGTCTGCGTCATATTTATCAGAATGAGTTCCAGAAGAGACCTATTTCCTATTGGTCGTATTATTAAGCAGGTTAATCGCCCGGAAACAATACAATACAGTACAGTATGGAATGCATCGATCTGTATTATGCAGGAATAACGTATATGTATGCATGCTTTGTTCCACACGGATGCTCCCACAGATGTAAGAATATCTTACTTGTGTGGATGCTCTGGTTAAGCTAGCTGTGCCCGGCGGTATAGGATATTTTAACCGCAGAGCGGGTTTAAAGCGTGGATTCACACTAATAGCAGTCCACAACTTTACATGGCTCTCATTTTGTGCCAAACTACGCACAGAAGAAAGGGCCAGACTCTCCCCTTTGCCTCTTCCAGCTTTAAAACGCAAGACATCGGTCTATTGGGCCGATAGGTGCCGAACGCGACGTTTGTTAAGTCGTAGGTTACACGTTACTCTGGGATGAACTCTTTTTTTTTTCTAAATGACTTCTGCTGTTGGCCGCAGTTGGCCTTTACAGCTACACGGGACAAGCGGTGAGTGCAGTTGGCTCTCAGACTCAACTCTCGGACTCAACTCGACTGACTGCCATCGGTCTTTTGAGACATTATACTAATTCAAGATTAAATAAGCAGCAGGTAATATTGAGGTAACCATGCTCAAGAACACCATTAAAAACAGACTTCAGTTACTTATTAAAAAGACTAACGATTCTTGATCTGTATATAGTATACCCTGTTAACATTATTTGATCCAATAATTTTCTCTCAAGAAATTCTTCTTTCTTAAAGTGATTTTTTTTCTTAAGGAATATCTCAAATTAAAAAGATCGTTAAAAATAAAACAAACTAAGGGTATTGTAAGCCAGTGTACATTAATATGGATTAAGCCTGGAGCACTGGCATATTTAGTTCGCAGTAAAACATCGCAAACAGAAAATCCGGATTTACAAGTTTTATCAAGGCAGTTGGGTTGGAGGTCGGCCCACATTATTTTCGCGTGGTAATGTCTTACAGACTGGTTGGTGAGCGTAGACATACGTCAGTACAGAAGTGATGCTGCTGCCCATCTCTTGGTGAAACAACTTACAGCACTCGCGGGAAGAGTAGGAGTGATGACAATTGTATTCTAACCGACGACCCAGTTGTCCGCTTTATTACACCAAGAGTTCTAGGTTCAATCCCCAGGAAGTACAAACATTTGTGTACATGAACATGTCTGTTTGTATTGGTCTGGGTGTTTTCTATGTATTATATGCATGTATTAACAAAAAAATGTGTGAGTATGTATAACCGTTGTTTAGTACCCTTATTACAGACTCGATGCTTAGTTTGGGGCTAGATGACGCTGTGTGAACGTCAGTGGATATTTATTTAATCTACCGTCACAGTACAGCCATATATAACATCCACACATTACAAAAGTATATTCAACATAACGCCTGTACCGCCACGCGTTCTATTTTTGAATTCTCATCAGCAACAATACGAAACATGTACATATTCGCAATCCAGCAACGAAGGCAATATACGTCCATGTTTTATCACGGCAAAGTAAACGGATCATCGGGGCGCCATAACGTACCTGGGACGTATACTCGTATGTACAAACGTAATTGATTTAGGGAATCCCCTTTGCGCTGAGTTCACACACACACACATTGATGCATTCGTTGTGCTCACAGGGTTCGACGAGCTATTGTTGATGATTTGCGATGGCGAAGAGCATGGTGTAAATATGTTGGCTGGAAAGACCGTATTTTGTTCAATTAGGTAATAGAGACGAACTCGCTCACCTGTTAATAAGTGAAACACCTTCATTTGACTTCAAACGGAAATAATGTTTTCCGACAACAATTCCCTGCGCACGTCACCCGAGTCGCCCTGTGTTAAGTCTATTATCGATAAAGTAATATCACTAGCTACAACGCCCTTTTTTCGAGTTTTAAACACACAAGTTTACCATACAGGGTTTGAACTCGGACACTATCGTGTAGTACACATTAATGTTCTCAACTTATACAATACGTTGTCCGTCAATTCAGTATTTCTACCATCAATTGAGACATAAGAATGAGTTCTTGACTTGTCATTGGAAAACGATAATGGAACTACATATTTAAATAGTCGAATACTAAATATGAGAAAACGTACTATTACAGAATAAAGATAGAATTGGCGCATTTTTAAATAAGCGGCATTAGGGCCCAGATTAGGGGGCCCTGTAGGGGTTACTCCCACTAATTAGCAAATTCCGTTCGACAGCGAGGCTTATGCGTCATTCCTTCGTAATTTCTAGTGTTTTCACGAGGGTTGATTTCCACTCTTACTTTGTTTTTAATACGTTATTACGTCTTAATTTACGAGAGCGCGTTGTTGTTTCTTCTGATGCAACGGGTTTAATGAAGAGCACTTTTGTTGTGTTTTTTTTACTTGAACCACCCTGCTTTGTTTTAATATAATAGCTCACTGTAAGATCGAGTGCGCTTGCCAAGAAGAGCCTATTCACTTGTTTCTATAATAGCTTCGTTTCGTTTAAATGTTTTTTTTTTATTGTAAAAGTTTTAAGTGGCTAGAGATATAGGTACTTGTAGACACAGGTAAATAAAAAAACCGAAACGTAAAGTCCCAAACGCGAAAGGGCCATCAATCGTAAATTGATGATGTTTTGGCATACACCTGGAGGTTGTGTGAATTAGAACGGTAATGTAGAGACGATATGAATACCGCATAGTACTCGGAAAGGATTTTCCAAATAGTTTGTGGGCAAGATAACATAACGGTAAACGGATAATGTACCGATTTGGGTATTATTCCAATGACAAAAATTGGGATGGTTTCATCGACATCAACACGCCATTTGACTTATTATTATTATTAAAAGGCCGACAAACGGGTTAACACCGAATTTTTTGGTAAATATTTCAAATTAAAAAAAAATCAAATGAAATTAAAAAACATTTAAGTAATTCGATTCTAAGGAAGGAATCTTTAGTTAGCAATGAATAAAGTATGAGTCATGCTTCATTCATCATCAACATTATAAAGTAATAGACTCACAACCTGCTACTTAAATGTTAAATAAACAAATAACCAAACCCTCGCGAAGTTGCGGCGACCAAGTTTCGCGTGTGTATTTTTGTTGATGCGCCAATTTATTTGATGTGTCCACATACATTTGAGGAGACAGCGTGTAACCAACTTTGGCGACGTTAAGAAAAGTTCCCCGCCAAGGTAATCTCATAAATTACCCTCGGTTCTGAAGGTGTAGGTACACATAACGACACCGGCGCCAATCACTCAAATTGCGCGTTGCTAATTTCACGTGTTACTGGGTTTTTGGTCTTTTTGCTGTTGGCCGCTGGTGGCCATCACAGTTTCACCGGGCTATAACAATTGCTCGGTTTTCGCATTGTAGGAAATGTTAAGCGCTTATAATGCACGGATTCAAGATAATATTTTTTATTCACCAATTAAATGACTGTAACGAATACATGTTAACTTATGCGTTCCTTAACTGAATGCGTTAGTCGCGCTGCGCTTTTGAGCCTCCATTATACACCAAATAATAATAATGCCATAATATTTTATAATCTTAACTTTTGAGCTAGGTATGAACATTACATCGCGTACAGGAAAAAAACCGCAGACATTCTGAACTCTTTCGTTAAATACGTCAATAGTATCAAACAGCATACCTACCCCTAGAATTAAAGATCAGATTCAAGCGGGACCACAGTATAGCTTTTGACACGAATATGTGATAAATTGTATACAATTAAACTGTGTAAACAGTTAAAAACCGATTTTAAAGTTAGCGGGCCGATGTAAACGTATGTACTTAATGAAAATAATACTCTTATTTAAGGGATGGACGACGGATTTCTGGGCTTACTGGTCTTGCAAATGTTCAAATGACGATGTGAGCATCGAATGGTAACACCAGATAATATGCTCGTTTGTCTCCTTTACCATAAAGAAATATATAAAGCCACGGTAGCTAGTGATTTACTATCTATATCAACCCATACCTACATCATTCAGTCACAAAAAGCTTTCCCTAAACGCAACACAGGCCTACCCATCTGCCTAACTGCTGCAAAACCAAAACGTTACTCAGCGAACGTTTTCATTTGTCATTGTGATACGTCAGGTGTTTTAGAATTCAATTTGAAAAAAGCTCGCAGTGAACCTAGAATCGTCCGAGCCCGTTTGGAACAAAGGCAGCACGAAAGCGGGATGGGACGGTTTGTTACTGACATCTAGTTTGTCCGTCTATTATTACTGAATATAGTTTACATTTCCACAGACGTCGGGATGAAACTCATTCTGCTAACAATGTGAGCCTAACAATGGTGCGTGGCGGGGTGTACGTGAATACACAGACAATGAAACGTATTTTGAGCATGAATTTTCATTTACAAAACTATTATTGTATTTTAGGTTTCACTATATACTATGATATTTTGCTAGCTTGCAAGCGACAGTAATATAAACAACTGTTAAATCATTGAACGCTTAGAATCCAGACACAAAAGAAAATATATTGTTTCTGACTCCTTCAGGTGTCATTAGCATTAAAAGGTTAACACATTTTAGGTATAATAAACAAATCAATGATTCAACATACGTACTTTATTTTTGTTCTATGAAAATTTAATTAACTAAAACATACGTAAATAAATTGTGAAAGGACTACATTAACCAATAATGGTGATCGCACTATATTATTTACTAAGGGAATTGGATTTAACAAATCGTCGCCTTTAATGGCCCGGAAAAACCAGCCAGACGTCGGCACGTCACGGTGCTCATTAAGAAAAAATAGGTTATATAACGCTGCCAAATGACACAAAAAGTTTACTTACATAAAACAGGGTTTAACTGTACAAATGTTAACACGACGAGGTGACCAGTGGCGTTCCTCGCGTATTTTTAATTCACGTTACATATCACCTGTCACAGTCAAACAACACAATCACGTGAGCACACGATTAGTTTTGTGATATCGATATGGCGATGTAACGTCACTGCGGTACGCTACGGCGCTACGGCTACGGTTCGGCTACGGTCGTAGCGCGCGCTTGCTACGGCGGCTGGCAAGCGACTGCGACGCGCGATCGCGCCTGCGCGTCGCCCTGCGTAGGGATGGATTCGCATAATGCTCGTGTCAAACCTTCCCCTAACCCCGATCGGTTATATCATTTGGAGGTACGGTCGAAATTGTAAATCGACAAATTGCGATTTTGGAATCACAGTTCTAGTTCAATGTAAAATTTAGTGTGAATATTACAAATTTATTAGGATTTTCAGATTTTTTTAAATATATCAGTGTAACATTAATCACGGTAAATGGTCCAGTATGCGTCACATTCAACAGTTATGGCTGAGTGTAAAGTCTAATCAATTGAGCTGAATAAAGCAATCACCCCATTTGCATATTTAAATATTTTATTAAGGTTGTTATTTGGAATGAAATTAGTTCTCTACCAAATTTTTTTCGTACAAGTCATGATAAATTAGACATATAAATAAAAATTGTATGATACATATATATTGATCTATATCTACAATTACATCCTTTAATTTCCTTAAAAAATACTTAAGGTACCGTTATAAATTCTATAACGGTTTTGTTTTTATTCCACCCTGCATAAGACAATATTTCAAGTACTTTAAGTTAATCTTGTAAAAATAATTAATACACTGAGCAATGAAACCTCATATTAATGTAATTGTACCAATTTATCACCAACACTTCACACTAGTCCTAGTTTTTTATTCTAGAATGTTCTTTTGTTCATGTGCTTTGCTTTTATAATGAACCGGGTCGGAGTCTTTTGAAATGTTTCGTTGCCGGTAATAAAAAAACGTGCTTCCGCTCTCATTCCTGGAGGCGTTAATGAGAGAATTTCGACGAGTGCCTCTCGGGATTAATTTTCAAATGTTCCGGACGGTCGTATGTCGGGAAATCGAGTTTGTAATACGAATCGTTTCCCGATCGCGATACGAATGGGCGCGGTTGGTTGTGCTTAGGCACTTCATCTATTTATCAATAAAAAATTTTGGAAAGTCTCTTACATTGTATTTAAGACTTGTTTTCACACATTTACATTTGATCATAAATAAATAATTAAAAATTAACTTTTCTAAATTTTTGAATTACAATAACATTTTTAAAAATGGATCAGTACGCTGTCACAAATGTTTTTAAAAGTATATTCCAATCTAATGGCACTTTGCTTTTGGTATTTTTAGTCTTAAAACAGGCTCGCTAAAAAATTAGGGATCTCCATTCAATGAGACCTCCAGAATCCCTAATATTCCCACCATGGAAACAGAAGAAAGGTTTTGGAAGCCGTCTCTTCATGGTAGCCCAAGGCGTTTTGGCAGGTTGCCAGATCACCGTTCGGTGTATGTACGGCCAGGTGAGGCTGGCTAGGAACCAAAAAAGTTTTACATATAACTCATACCTCTTACAGCAAAAAAGATTATCTAAAGTTGTTTATTTTTATTTATTTCATTTTTAAACGTTTTCATTTTCAGTATGCAATGCAAACTTTAAAAGTAACTGTAAGAAAAACAAACCCAGTTTTCACATCGTTACTATTTCTTTCTCTTGCCTATTTATTTGTATCAATATATACTATTCTCATGAAATAAGTTGATGACAGACAACGATGTCGAAAGCGGCAACGATCAGCTTCGTTCTTGTAATTCCTAAAAACGTCACCGTGCTTTTGCAAACTTGTAACAAAACAGTGGTAAGTTACAATATCGAAAGAGTTCACTGTCTGTCTCAACCCGGAAAACTGCTGTAACCGAAAGTTAACTGAAAATATGTTTTATTGTGGGATTAAAATACGGAAGTTTACATACAGGCTTAACTTTACACGTACTCTATTAAGTACGAAAACTGTGAAAAATATCAAGTTATTATGAATTCTGACTTTCAATAAAAAGAAAGGAAAATTATGCTTTTCTTGATGATTTCCAATGTTACTATTAGTATGCCAGTAGTCTTGTTTACTATGAAGACATGATAATTCTCTTATTCTAAATTATTACTGTTATTAAAATAAATATAACGAACAACAAATCGAGCGCTTGAAATCAAAATTAACGGGTACGCCAACCGCAAATGTTTGCAATAGCCAAAATGTTGAGATTCCAATAACTGGGATTTCAAATAATAACAAAGATTAAAGGTTTCGCAGTATATTAGAGGGGTTCCTCCTTACATATTATACAGTAGTATTTTCAATATAATGTTTTCACATGGGGTCACAAAAATCATCACAGTTGTCCACATTCGGTGATCGTATCAGTCAATCGTAAAACTGACAGTTTTCATAAAAGGCTTTAATTATTTTATGAATGGTTTTTAACCGCAACAAACGAAGTCGGTCTAGTGCATAGCATCGACACCAAAAATTTAATGTTCAAAGTTTTAAAATATTTCAGATGAATCCCGAGCTGGTTAGATTAGAGAACTGATGCTTTGTTTACGTCGATGGGTAGCCTATTTGACTGCTGATAGCTTTAACTGATCTGCGTTGAACTCCTAGCCCAGGAATTGACGTTACGGCCTGAATTTATAATGAGCGATACTGTTATTAATTTCCAACAATACTGTTCAGTCATGGTCAAGCGTATCACTTAACACCAGGTGAGCGAACTGACCATCTCGTTCACTTTATTAGATAAAGAATATCTTTATATTTTAGGTTTCAATAGTTAAAGCGCGCTGAAATAGGGCATTTACCGAGACGTTCCGTAAGCCCCGGGATCCAAAAACCATTCCAGTGTCATCGGGCCAAACCACAAAACAATTTTCTGTATTGTTTACTCCTTTATAATGGAAGTCTGCTACGCAATTTACTTTATTAATTATTTTCCATCGCTTTCATGTTCTTATTAATGATTCATAACAATTCAATTTTGCAATTTAATATTATTAATGCCTACATTATTGTGGTGTTAAGCTGTTTTTGAAAGTTTGTAAGTACCACGTTGAAATTCTGAAGTGTATGAACATGTATTAAATTATATGGTGAATAAATAAAATCTCCTAATCGAGTCGATATGGATTTACAAGTTAAATATGGTAACGCGACCAATATTGGACCACTTTAATCGCCCTTTTATTTGCCATCCAGATGTCCGGAAACAGCACGAAGACGAATAAAAACTTGAACAAAACGAACAGACATACGAAAGAATAACATTTTGGAGGACATTTAAAACTAATAAATTCTTCTTCGAAAAGGGTTCCTAATAAATATATGAAACGAAATGTGTTTTTCACATTACGATTACGTTATGATCACATCATTTTCTAGAATTACTTATAAGGCTTGTAACCAGCGGATCAGGGCAAATGAGGAATAAATAAAAAAGCCCGTTACTTAGCTCATGTTTATTAGGACAATAACTTCCCGGTTAATGTGACCACAATTTGCAAAAAATGTTATTTTTTAAAATAATTTATCCAATATTATATGGAAGCCTCTGTTAAAATCATTTTAAGCTTCTAATTTACGGCCTCTTGGAGGCGAGTAGTTTTTATATTTACATGATGTGATTTATATGAAGATGAGATAAATAAAAATATAAGATACATAAATATAAATACAACAAATAACGTAATGTCAATATTCAAATAAAATTATAACTCATCATTTGGAACCGACTAATAAAAGCAATAAATGTATGCAAAATGGGCCATACACTACATTTACCGTGACATGGGTCAGCCTGTGCTTCAAAACCAGGACCACTTTTTGCTTGCAAGAAACATTAGTTAAATTGACAGACTGGCGATCTGACCGCCAAAACGAGCCAAACGAGTGTTAGGGCAGTGACTACCTTTTGACCAAGTACTTTGTCGTTTTTGTGAACCCTCATTACTTTAGTTTCTATATTTATAAGGCTAATTTAAATTATCAAAATCATCATCATTAGCTCATTAAACGTGGCCGAGGGCACGCGCTTACCTGTAAAGGATGTATAGGCCTTAATCGTCCACGCGGGCCGATAGGCCAACCTCAAGCACAATCTTTGAATCTCTTTGTAGACTTGCGCAGGTTTCATCCCGATGTTTTAGTTCACTGTAAGAGCGTCAGATAACGTACATACATATAGTTTAGAAAATTCGACAATACATTGTAGAATTTTCTAAACTATAGGCAGGATTTGAACCTGCGCCACAAAAGTGCAAAAATTTGTACGTAACTGTTAATCAAAATGTCAGGATATTTACCTGGGGGGAAGCCAAGTTAGTAGTAGTAAAAAGCGTGAAACGTGCTCTGCATGGGTTCTCTTTTGATTATATCCTTATTTAGGGTCGAAGATCAAGAACAGTGAAATAAGTGATACCTTAACTGAAGATATTAATTTTAAATAAACATTGTATAGCCATCATATAAACTGTTCGATTCGCAATTGAACTTTCTAATTGTCAGACTGAAAGTTTTTTAAGCTCCATATTTATAATGTCACCATCCCGACAGTTTACAATCTCGCGAGATAGATAACAATCTAACAGTATTTTACAATTTAACGGTGTCATAATTATGCACTGTATTGCACGTGGCTGTACATGCAAAGCCTTAGGGCACGGGCCAATCGATGCGACGGCGCCGGCCGGCCGACGACCGCGCTGCGTTCAACCAACTCCATCGCTCCATTAATTAAAACCCTGTATTTAACTTCGCCGCTGGGCTGTTTCGGGACACTGTTCAACTATTAGCTCACTCATATAAATGTATAGAGTTGTAATGTAAGCGCACCTGTTCGGTTATTATATTCATTGCCTATAGGAGATCAATGTCCATGGCGTTCGACAGGCTGGCTAAACGAGCTTGATGGTCGGTTTGTACGTTTGGCAATCTATGTGATGTATCGGATGAGAAGGCGGCTATTACAACAAGGGTCCCGGGATTGATCTCCGGGCAGTATAAACTTTTGTGAGCACGAATATGTCTGTTTGTATTGGTCTGGGTGTTTTAGCAGACGTGCTTCTGTCTAGCGTATTTATTTCCTCAAGCTATAGTCCCGAAAATTTGCAATTTTAATCTACGGGTTGTATTGTGTTGAACCTGGAATAACAATTTCTGGAGCACACACGTCGATACGAACAACAAACACAACAAAACACACACACATCCCAAACTGACGGATGCCTGAGAACGGCGAACCGTACTCGTATATAAATTGAATCTAGAATACATGGCTTAGAAGAATATACTAGTAACCTAGATTCGAAAATAATTTACGTATAACATCGCAAAAAAAAATTGTTAAATTATATTATTATTTTTCAGAAGTTTCAGTGACTTTGTAATTACCGCGGTCACGGACAGATAAAAGCTATTATTTTTAACGCAATATCATTCGTTAAACTAGATTTGATTGAATGTGTGCGAATAGTGAAAGGTTTAGACAGTATGAAGGAACTAGCTTAACTCACGATAATGTTAATTTGGCTAAACCGTTTCTCATGAGGTGTGGTAAAAGATTCCAGCATCTTTATAACAGGTAAGAAACCATAGGCCCCGTGGTGAATCATGCCGAGCAGTACAAGGCTTTCTCGCTTACCCGAAACACACAATGATTCAGCATGGCAGGTTAAATATATGGTCCAGATAAAGGTAGATAACTCTTACGTACGGCAGATACATACATAAGATTTTTTACTGTGCCTTTATTATCAGTCCCTGGCATTTTAAGGAAGTCAGAGAAAAAAGATACCGTGATGATGAAGTCAAATGTACTTATCCCAACCTAGAAATTATACAGATAACGTAGCTTACTATGGGCTGAGAAATGATAACAATTTCAAGTAACCGGCCTTACCCTTCCGGGCCTTTCTCGTTTAAGTTTCAGAACAGTTTGATTTTAAAAAAATATCAAGTCTTTTTTTAAATTTACACAACTACACGGTAATAAATATATTAAGGAAAGTATATAACCCCAGGCAGGTGACGTAAATAACGTAACATTTTGTTGTGATACCATTATACTTAGTCGTTATTGAAACCATTTGGTCGCTAAAGCGTTACAAATAACATTAGATTCCGTTAACAGATGGCCTTGACGTTCACCAAACGATCGTTTCTGCTTCAATGTGACGGGAAACAAAACAGATATACGTTTAACTATGGCGCCCATTAGCGGCTATTAGCCATAGTGGTACAGATTGGCTGTATATTCTTAATTTTACGACTAAACAAACTTAGGCACTACCTCTCTCTACTTGTTTCTTATATAAACCAATATACAGATATAGGAAGTATTTCAAGGACATAATTGAAGTACTATATAAGGAAAATGATTTTAAAAGTTTTGAGTAATAAGGCCTAACTATATATTTACTTGCCAAATAGGCAATTGAAACATACTTTATAAGCACACCGAATATGTGAAATATATTTGTTTTACATTTTTTACAATTGTTTCAATACCTGAAATGCAATCCAAATAGGCAGTGACCCAAATTGACGGTTGACGCCTTTGAAATGCCTAATTAGTAGAAAGATTGATAAATAACAAACAACAACAACATTTTTCTGAAATTCGGCAATAGAGAAGGGGGTAGTGACTCAGCCATTTCTTTAATATAACATTTTCAATATCACAACAGAGTGACGAGAAACTTTCTACAGCTACAACCGGCCCCACATTAGCCGGGATTTGTGATTCGCACATAACTATTTGGAGCGCAAACCATGTTTCTAATTAGAGCAGGCTTCCATCAAAATAATTAATGAAACAAATGATAAATTACAAATTTATATGCGATTCATATGGAGAAATTGCGTACATTTAATTTAATGTATGTACATACATAAATCAAATACATAAAGTAACAAATACAGTGTTGGCCTCGATTATTTGATTCAACACAGTTTGTCGATTTTCAATTACAAACACGACCAGTCATTAAAATTTCATCCCATATTTCAAATACATAAAACCAGATCCAATATGAAAATGAAAATACATGGCAATATTATTTGAATGAACAAAGTATTGCTTACTTTACCTTTTACTAAATTGATTCACACATTTGAAATTGAACCAATACAAACATTTCATGCATGCAAAGCAAATGGATAGCCCAAACTAAATGAAGTTAGACTTGTATGAAGGATACTAAATAATACATATAGGCATATAAAACCAACAAAAACGATTACAAGCTTTTTATTGTAAAGCTTTCTTACTTTAAAACAAAACAGCAAGCCGTAGCTTAGGCTAGAGATACAATAGCCTAAGATTTAATGCTAGATATATTCCAGCGTCCTATCGAGCAAAGTGGATGCTAGAAAACATAATAATATACTTACTAGCCATGACAGAAACAATATTTCAAACTCAGGTGCAACTAAGAGCGTTCATTTTTTACTGGTTAAGTTTTTCAAACGTATGACTTATTATGTCGCATAGTACAGTAAATAAAATGCCTGCACTTGTATTCTATACTATGTAAAAAAACTACCATACTAATAATGACATTAATGTTTTTGTCCATCTTTCGCGGCAACACGGAAGGATAAATAGGAGTGACTTTTAAGAGGAGATTGTTGAGAGGAGGGAGAGTGAAATAGGCTACTTTATGTCTAATTCTAACCCTTCCCTAAAATGGGGGTGGAATTTGTATGGAGCATTCCTTTAGTTTAAGGTAGAAAGCCAAAAATTGGTATGCGGGCATTAATTTTGCATCAATATTTTTTCGGGAGTCGGCCCCTGAATCCTTAGAAGAGGAGGTGAAATTTTTTTATGAGAAATTTTTCTTGTGTATTTTTCGAAAAAAAGGTACTTTTTGCTTCCGCGTTTGCCAATTTAATCAATCCGATGACTTTCAATATTAAGTCGAAAAAAAGCTTTATCTCTTTTTCTTTTATTCATAAAGCTATTCGAATTTAACGAGTTCCATGATACATTTCATTGGTAGAAGGAGGAATCAATATCCACGTTTCCTATTGGTACTGAGAATCACTACTAAATTAACGTGTTAAATGTGCCAAGCTAAACGCTCAGCTTGGGGGATTACAGTGACGAATGGAATAACATATGTACAAACTGAACTTGCTTGATCAAAGAAGTTCCTCTACAAATTGCGTCATGGGAACTTTAATTCCGCCATTAAACTATCTCAGTTTCGCGAGCAGAGTTTGCGTATAATTACAGTATCTGCTTAGTATATATTACCAGTTATAATACGAATACATAAAGTGTCAACAAAATTAAATAATTACTTATTTATATTTATTTTGTTTCAGGTGCCTATAATTGTTACCATTATTTATTACTAAATTCAATCCAAAATCATAAACTATTATCTTTTCCAAGTATTACACATTATATTACTTATTCGCTCCACGAACCACCTCGACTGAATATGTTTTATATTAAAACAAAAACATGCTGCGAAAATGTATTTATTTCAATTTCCTTTGTTAGACACATAATAACAATAAAACCTGAATCGTAAAGATAAAAAAAATGTGCTACTTAACATATAACATTATATTATGTAAATCAAGTTTCACTTCAATAAAGCTATGTATTTCATAACTTTCCAAAATCAAGTGAACCGAGGGTTATTTCAATATAAACATTGAATTACCCAAGAAGTTATAAAGTGAAACTCCCTTTGATATACGTGTACCCCGTAAGAAACAGTTTCATTTTAAACAAAAGTTTCTTAGACTCAGATTTATTTAGTACGAAATGTTTAATGTTCATAACATAAACTTAGGCTGTAAATGTTCTCGTTACCAAGACATGTATCACACACTCTTTTGAATAGAGTTGAAATTTCTCAAAATAAAATTGAATATACAAGTATTACACGATTTCTTTGATAATAAATACTAGATTTAAAGTCTAAGAAAATTTCAAACGAAGGATGCGTTAATTGTGTTAAATTTGACGTTCCTTCAGCTATCCCCAGGTAGTATCTCATAGTAGGTGTCAACATGTGAAGAACAGATACTCAGTTTATATAGAAGTCTTTAGAACTGATAAGCCTATAACCAACACAGAGAGATAAATCCGCACACACGCATTTTTTTCGTTTGGAATTCTGGCGAGTAAAAGATTAAAGTCATGGTATTCAGAAATTTCAATTATGACTCGTAATTCTATCGCGGATGCAGTTTTTAAACAATTCAAAAAAAAAAAATCAAAAATCAAAATTCTTTATTCAAATTAGGCTACAAAAAGCACTTATGAACGTCAAAAAATATACAAAAATATAATAAAAAACAATTAAAAATACTAAACTAAAAATATGAATTTTGATGCTTTGAAAAAAAAGCGCTTCAGTGGATTGGCCTGTTGAGAAAGAAGCACCAAGAAAACTCAACAGTGTAGCCTTTTTTAAAAACAATTACTTAATGTAACAATATATCATAAACACTGAAATAGCTGAGCAATTTAAGACCAAGGATTTTTATCACATAAATATTCGTCAATAGTGTAGTACCCTTTTTTAGAAAGGTGGTTTTTTATTCTAGCTTTAAACATGTGTAAAGGTAACTCGACAATATTTTGCGGTACCTTATTGAAAAACTTTATACATCTTCCTATAAAAGATTTACCTACTTTATGTAGTCTCAAGTCCGGAACAGCAAGTTTGTTTCTATTCCTAGTATTAAAATTGTGTGAGTCACAATTTTTTTTAAAGGTATGATAGTATTTACGGACGTAAATTAAATTTTCATAAATATATTGTGATGCTACAGTCATTAATTACAATACTAAAATCATATACTACCTATATGCCACACAAGCATAATTTTATTTCCACTCGTACAAAGGCACAATAAAAGCTAGTATAAAAATATAGATGAATGTACGCAACGCAAATAGAAATATTATCCCACCATTTTAAAGCTTTGGTTTGCTTAATTTTACAGGCTTATTTTGTTGAAACTCCCAGCTCTGTTGGAAGCAAACACTAAAAATTAACAACATCATCCCGTTTGCGATAACCGCGAACAAAGGCGTGCGCTCACCCGCGCCGTTAAACCCAGTAGTTAGCTCGACGTATTGTTCGAAACTTATGTTAATAAACCGGTTAATTCAACGCCCTAATGTATAGTTCAGGGGCTGGGGATGCAACAAATTGAAAGCGGAAGTCCATTTGAATTAAGAAATGAATTTAGTGCGAGTTTTGTATCAGAGTTCTTTGCGAGTTTCTTTTGGATTGTAGCTTGCTGTGAATTCATTTGTAATATATGATAATTTTGGAAGAAAGGCTTAAAATGAAAACTTCGTTTTATGAGACGACATATAGCAGTCATCGCCACTGAATGATTTTAATTCTCAGTCAATCAGGTGATTCTTGTCAGTTTTATCAAGATAGACTCACCATGTCTGCGAAAATTCGCACTACGTGACTTTCACTATGAGCGTGGAATTCAAAACAACGACCTAAATTAAGTAAATACCAACCACGGTGTCAGTAAATATGAAATTCAACCAAACCCCTTGTTTTCCACGTTATACTGGCGTTAGAGCAATGGGCGGGATCGGACGAGGTTGGAAACATAAACCAGGTACGCTTTTTCAAAAAGAACAATAAGCTTTACGTTCAGATATGATGAAATGGAACGAGTAAAATGCACGTACATTGCGAATGTGAGATGTATTTAGTACTAAACAGAGCGATGCGCAGACGGTCACTATCCGTTACCTCGAATACAACATGCTTCAGAAAGCGAGTTATTGTAAGATGTACACTTTGTTAGATAGTTTAGGTAATTGGCGAGATTTGTTAATTTTTATCATACTACCAGGTCAGTTACCTGGGTATCATTTATCCGCCGCTATGCCGGTTATGTCCCGACTCCCATACCTATTGGTAGCAGGGTCTAATGGCTTCACTAGCCCTTTTATTGTAGTTTCGGTGTCGGTCCCCGAGTCATCTTAATAAAACCTGAGGGTTCCGCAGCAGCAAGCAACATGAAATAAATTATTTTTTATTTACTTAGGCACCTACTAAAGCTTTAAGATAAGAAGTAGTGGTTCACCGTTTATGACCGTATAAACATCTACACACCAGAAATCGTTCAAACTAAATTTCGTTATTAGATTTTATGGTCATGACAGCTATTTTTCGATTTTAACAACAAAAATAGAAATAATTTAGGGTTTCAGTTCAATGTATGGGGAACCCCAAAAATATTTTTTTTGTCCAATTTCTTATAAAAACCCACTAGCGTTCACAGAATACATATACAATTACAAAGTTTGAATAGTGCAGGTGCTAAGTTTCAGAGAAAAAAGGGTTGTGTTATTCGGACGGACGGACGGACAGACAGACAGACTTGACGAATCTAAGGGTTCCGTTTTTTGTTAACCCTAAAAAGCCATTTCAAAGGGCAAATGCGAAATAATTGATTATTCGATAGAAAGTACTCGAACACAGGATTTCCTTCGTATGAAATAGGTACAAACGACAACGGAATTAATTAAGGAACGTTACTCGAAACAAATTCACAATCCAAATGGGCTTATTGCACCCGGGCTAGTGTAATATTTAAACCTTCAAAAGCACACTCACAAAAGAGAATATCGCAAAGTTACACGCAGACTGTAAAGAAACGGTAATTAACCGTATTTTAACACCACAAGCTTACGATAACGTTGACTTTGCGCAAATAACCTCCCCAAACACGTATGTTACAGGTTCGCGGCCAAAAATCAATCCCTGATTTCAGGAAGGTTAGGTCCTGTCGGTGGCCCATAGGTGTGGACTGTTGCCTTCCGATTTTGTAGGGTCAGGTTCAAACCCGCCGCATACAATGTCTTTTTGAATTATATGTACGTTTATACGGCGCTCTATGGTAAAGGAAAACATCGTAAGGAAACCTGCGCACGCCTACAAAGAGATTCAAAGGTAGAGCGTGAAGTCGGACACGGACACGTTGACGACTATGACCTGTACACCCTTAACGGGTAGGTCCTGCCCCTCGGTGGGATCGTTTATGAGATGATGATAATGATTTGGTCCTAGGTTACCTACCAACAGAAATTATATACTTTGTTTTGTCGGTAGGTACAAATGCGTCTTTTCATACACATAAAGTATTGGTATTCCTTTAGGGCAATAAGTAAGATGGCAAAGTATCTATAGAGCCAAACTTAAATCGCTATCCCGGTTTTGTATACTGACTTTCTGCAGCCCTCGAGCAATACAACGTCATACATTCAATGTGGCATTCGAACCAACCAAGCGTCACACTCAGATTAGTAACAGCCACCACAGGTTATTTGAATAAAGTTCATGTCCAAATGGCAGACTATTGCACTGTCTGGCTCGTTTTATTACCTGTTCACGTACAAAAACACGGCGGCGTCTTCGGGAATAGTTACTGTGTCTCATTAGACGGTCGCAGACAGTAGGGGAGGAAAAATGCGGCGGCATATATCGCACCTACAAAATGAATGGTCGTAAGTACAAATTCTCATTATCTTAGTTTTTATTTACTTTATTTTAAAAGAATGCGGCCCGATAGTATATATGTTTACAAAATATTTCGGAACAACAGGTGAGACATGTAGATACCTAAACAATTGCATAAGTAAAAAACAACCCGATACAGATATCTCTGGATACAGTACAAAAAATAAAATTGTATTTGGAATCGAAACCACTACTTTTTTCTGAAAATACTGTTTTTTACTTAAGTCATTTTCATTCTAAGCCATATGTTTCCTGAACTCCCACAACTTACTTTAGTAGGTACATACGTACATGTGTGAGTAACACGGCGGTGTGTTTAGTACGCAGGCTTCACTGAGGCGGCATTTTCACAGGAAATATAGCGATCACATGTAGGTACTTGTTATACTAATTTGTGGCTCTGTCGTGTGTTTTCCTACAAGTTACCGCTCGTGTGGGTCGGTTCAAGTTCTGTTGCAAAAAAAATACATATATTTTGAAGAAAATGTTCAAAGGTATGTTAAGGCAACTTTACCTAAGTATATAATTTCTCTAGTAACACAGCATAGCTGGTTATGCAGAGCTTGGTCCGTAACCCATAACGTGCTGCCGAGAAAGTGTTTTTTTTAAATTAAATCATATTAAAAAATACAACAAATAACAACAAAATACAACTTAAGAGCATCAAAAATAGATAACGACTGATTTTAAGATCTTTCAAGTTTTCGGTCACCGGTTCGAAGAACTAGGGAAAATGACACTGTGAGACGAGAATTTTATATATTTAATACAAATGTGTAAAAAGGAAAATAAGAGTTCGCGATTCATATTTAGAATTATGTTAAAAATAAGAACAATAGGTAAAATGCCGGGGTTAGACCCCGGTATTTAAACCACTCAGCATTCTCGGCGTCGGGCAGTGTTGCCACCTTAGCCCTGTTAGGGCTAAATCTAACACTTTTTAGTATAAGTGAACTCCTTTTTTGTCTATTTTGCCCGAAAAAGGCTATCGAGCCCTTTCATGATCTTGAAAATATAACCAAAACGTGAAGTTTTCGCCATCCTAACAATGACTTTCTCGCTGTTTCGTCGGTCGGAAGCCGTTTTTTCCTCGCTCTATATTTATTTCAGCATTTTGGTAGAAACGTTTTCGTTTCGTTATTGAAGCTTTATTTAGCCCGATCTAGCCCTTTTAAACTTCCCCAATAGCCACTCCTAAAACTAAGGTGGCAACACTGGCGACGTGTTCAAAATAATAATTGTGTTTGCACTTTTCGCTTTAGCTGTCTGAGAACGCGCTGCACTCGGTTGTTTTAAAACAGATATTATATCTAATGCAATAAAGTTTAGCGTTAACCAATAGCACGGCGATGCAAGGCGTCCGTACGGCACTTGAATGTTAACTAAAAGCGCACCCGACGCTTCCTCGAATCTCTTCGATATTCCAAATTGCAGTTAGGTTGCTTTGAACTATGTTGAATTCTTGAGGAAGAAAATTTAATGGACATTTATATCGACACCGATATATTGATACATCGTCAGTTCAATCAAGCCGAGCATTTTAATTTGTAAGTTTTTGTTAAATATACAATTCCTTTAATTTAGATAATTAAGCGGTAAACATAAACGAACAGGATACTTTTACTACACCTACATATTAAGAAGTCTTAACCCGATGACGATGGGGTTGGAAATTGGTTTTATATATATAACAATTTAAAAATACTTATTAACCCTTTGAACGCCAGAGACAATAGAAAATCTATTGCTTCTGACGCCTATAAGTGTCATTGACGTTCAAAGGATTAACAAAAAAACAGTGAATACGTTTATTTTCTTAATAAAAAAGCTAAGCCAGTAAATATCGTTTAATTTGTTATAATGAATAAATTACGAACCTAGTATAATGTAAATCAATACACATCATCAATAGACACACAACTGAAGAAATTCTTATTTATGTTATAAACATATTTTTTTTATGAAACATATACGCAATAACGTGACTAGCGTACATAATTGTGAAATCAGTTTCATTATAAATTTGTACAAATTGAGTTTGTAAATTACGCCATTTTAATTAAGTTGCCCAAATACATTTATCAAAGCGACATTCTGTCGACCATTTTCGATTATTAGCATTAATATAGGTTCCCTAAATGATATTTTAAGTTATGGCTGAATGATGCATGGCAGGACGACGAAATAAATCTAACTTTAGCCCAAACTTCAGCTGAGTTTACGGTCTGGTAGCCAAAATCTACATTAATTGTAAAGAAGTTTCTAGAAGAGTTTTGCACCAATAAAGTTTATACGCACGGGTATAATCTGAACGTAAGAATTACAATCTAGTCTTTACATTTTAATATTCTACTTAAAAAAAGTATTAACGGTGTCATTTAAGCTTATCACATATATGTCTACAAAAAATATTAATCCTCAAACAGTATTTGTAATCCTCAACAATGTTTGGTTTAAACTCGCACTTTTGAGCCTCCTGATGATTGCATTATTATTATGAACTTTTTGTAAACTTTTATAAATTTCAGTCTTTAACCCATAACAAGGCAAAGTAGGTTTTGATTACCATGAATGAGTTTAGTATTTTTTATATTTACATAAAACATCAGACGGACTGCGATGGACGTTGAAGCATGCATCCATCAAAAATGCATCTATAAATGTAATCTTGTAAGTAAAAGAGAGGCGAAGTACCTGTTGAATAATATATACTGTTTATATTATTCTTACGTTCTTAAGAATGTTTCTGAGACGCGCTAATCCGAACAAAGCTGTCTACAAATAGCAAAGTTAGGCGAAAAGCAAGAGATTGGCGGGGTGCTTATAATAATATAAGTTGCTGCTAAATTCAATTTAACGCCTTCGAATGTTTATTTAGTCTTGGATTATAGACAATATATCAATAGAATGTGTAGACTGTAGGTGATAGCATTCGTTTAAGTTAGTTAAAACAATAAAAATGTAATTTAAAGAGTATGACCTTCTTATGCCGCAATAGTAACACGCGTCCCATCCGCAAGTCTTTGTGCGGGACCGTGAAATTATAACTGCCCACTGGTGTACTTAAATAGTAGACAGTAAACATTTTCCATTATTTTTATTTATTACGCTTCATTTAAAATCAATCTTTAGGTGACCAGGTCGTTCAACTGATGGTTAGTGTTTCGCCTGCGTATGACAGATACAAAGCTAAATAGTTTCTGTCAACACTGCCTTGTGCCCGTAACCCAATGCGAGAGATATTGGATCTCCTACACTCACTAATTTCACTTGCTTCATTCCCACTTTTCCGAAACATAAACTTAAAATAAAAATATCTTTATTCAAATAAATGTTTTCCATATACTTTTAAATCGTTAAGTCGGCACAGTACTCCATTATCACGTGACGTTATCTGGCACTGTAACTATAGAGCCGACTCAGTGTCAAGCCTGTTTATTTAAATAAAATATTCACTGACATTCACACAGCGCCGTCTTGCCCCATATTAAGCATCTAACCGGAACGGTCCGACCGTTCACATGGTGGTAAGTTATACGCCTTACCATGACAGAAATAGTGTTTAAAGAAATTAATAACAGTAAGTCATAATTTTTCCGTCAACACTGCCCTGCGCCCGTAACCCGAGTCTCTTATACCCGGTAATTTTACTTGCTACATTGCCCTCATCCCGAAACATAGCACTTACATTTCACATGACGATATCTGGCACTGCAGTGGTATCTACCTAGACGACTCAGTGTCGAGTCTACCACGGTTATACTTTCTGCATAACCATGATATCACTCCGGTCGGGCCGGCCGATACATACCAAAGCATAGCTACACCTAAAACTGTAACCTAGTAAGAAAATATAAGACAAATACAAATGCATAGACTAAAGAAACTATGTACCAAATATGCTGATATAATCCATTAATTGAATCTGTAGTCTAGAAACACCTCGCAATGGAACTCGTCCGGTTGCACCAAACGCAATTACCGCGCGATCGCTCCAGGGAAATCCGCTAATTCGATAATGAATCAACTTGCATCGATACGATCGCGCCACTGTGTTCGACGGCGCTTTACGTCCCTGGATTTATTAATAACAATGTAATGCGTCGCCATTAATTGGAGTGCCGCTTTGATATGCTGACAATTTTGTATGGACTCATATCGGACATTCTACGTATGGTCTAATTAGAGATAGGGCTTTATTACTATTTCGATAGTCACTCAATGACTTTTGTGATAGACAATAAAAAATCTATTGTTTGTGGCTAGGAACCATAACTATATCCCATATCTATGGTTTGTGGGTATTATTATCTCTAGCGACATTTAACATCACTGAAATTTCTATATCCATCAAGGTTCGTAAGATTCATCCTGGCAGACGGACAGTGGAGTTACCTCTTGTGCTGCAATCTATTTAACTTATGGTAATCAAACACACGTTACAAGCATAGCTGGCAAACAAGTGGGTCAATAACATACAGCATTAAAGCGGTAGATCGATTTATGCGGACATTTGGGAACACCGAAGTAAATCGTTTTTCCCACAGCCTGGCTTTTAAACAAAACCCTTACAACATTAAATGATTTTATTCATACACGTTACGTATATTAATGTCTGTGTTCAAACCCGTAATACTATCATATTTTTCATACTTAATTCTTTATTTTGAATGAATTAAATTGTCTGACTTAATAGGTATATATTGCGAGTGGAATTTGAAAAAAGTTGATTCGGGATATCTGTCCCTTTGTAGGGATAAAACTAAGAAAATTGTTATAATACGAAAACGATTATAAATCATATCAATAATTTAAAACTTACAACTTTAAATTTTCATCAATGATGTTTTTTATCGAAATGACTTATTGCTATTGTCCCCAGGTGGCCTTCACAGCTTCACCGGACAAATGAAAAGCTCAGATGGTTCCAGCCCAAAAAAAAATATGCAACGAGCCGAGCGTGTCCCAGTTTGGGACGCGAACCTCGGCTTAGGGCATTGCAGGAAGGCAATGACGGAACCATACAGACTTGCATCCATTATTAATTTCCTACTATTCAAACGTTTTTTTACTATAAGGCGGATCCTTGAATGAGAATCTGTCTCCAACATCCTACAGCTAAATTAATAGTACGTTGTGATAATGATGATGATGTAACTTGATTAAAGAAGGAAACTATAGGTCTGTTTGTAACAACAATATATGTAGAAAATAAAAAAAATATGACCGTTTGTTTCCTAAATAAATAAATAAAAAAAAATGGTGCTTTAACCCTTACAAAAGTTGTCGGTTACTTAAATTTTGCTGCCTGTCTCACGGTGCAGCCCGGTACGAAGCTACAGGTATTCAAATCATATTTTCTCTGGGTGCTCTACAGTGAGACGTTATGGGCTGACTGATTTAAATATAACTTAACTGCACAGGCTAAGCATTCGACTATCGGCATAGCAGACGTCGGGAATATGGCCGCCAACACGCGGCACGCGCCATATTTATTTATGAATCAAATTCCCCCGGAGTCGGTTAACGGTTTTCTAACGTGGAAAAAAATAATAGCAAGTTACGATTCATAGACGAACAAAAATACGTTTGATTCGTAATAGAAAATGTATTATCCTTGGGCATTCAACCTTTCGAGAACCAACTGGAGCAAGAAAAATGTGCGAGGTTATTTAAGGAAAACTATTACTGTCTAGTTTTTTACAGCCTTTTCGGAGTTCGTCAATATGAATAAATATCGTTTTTAATTTAAGCTTAGTCTCACTAAACAGAAAAATACATCACTTTCAAATTTCATGCCTTAAAAATAGCTTCATACAATCACAATACTAAGTTGCGTTTGAGGATGCTGTGATACGAGAATCTTCTGTTTTTTTATGCCTTTGATGAAATGTACGAATGTGGAAGTGAGTGAAGAGATATTTCAGAAATTGATAACATCCTTTTTGCATCGACTTGCGAAAGGTCACTAGTGGGGGCCGGATATTTAGTCGAAACAGAATTTGGAAAAACGAATACACAGGAGTGATGAATAGGTTAAAGCAAGAGATTGTGAGATCAGTATCTAGATATCTTAGGCCCGCATTCTACAAGACTCAACCTATGATATTCTGTATATAAATGTAGATACGCCATCCGTGCCTCAAAACGAACCACCGAAGAAAGTACATTTTGAACTCTTTTGTTTAGGTAAATGTACGCTCATTCGAAATATGTGTATGTGTGCTGTCATTGCATTCACTTTTTTCGATTGTTTTGTGAGCATATCACGAATCTATACTTTTTACATCATAGGATTCAACGGTAATCTTTTTGTTTAATCTTTTAATTACTTATATTGAGTTAGAAAGGGATGGCGCTAGTTATTATAAAGAGCGTTATCCCATTCTTACTCTACTTAAGTGGAGATCAACGCTTGAGTCACGTTCTAGAATATGCGCCTAAATCTATAAGCTCCATTGTTCAGAAAACTATATAATAAAACGTAGAGATGTTTAATCACCGAAATGAGGAGTAATTGCTATACAATATTGCATGAATTATGCACGGGATTGATCAAAATCCTCAAAACGCTATAAATTCTTGAATGCTTAACGGAAATATTAGGCATCGTTTTCTGATATAGGGTAATTGTTATGCGATTAAGATATATTTCCGCCTGTTCAAAGATATTGCAGGCTGGGTGGGGTTGTTGACCGTCGGCTGGGTTCAGGCGTCCGCTAAAAGTTCAGTGTTCGGATTCACATATGAACTTAATGTTTATAACGTGGTTCTATGTTAAAATCACGATATGGCAGATTTCAGTTTTTCAATTTTTAGATAATAAGGAGATTGAATCTGTTAATCGTCGTATAATTCGCTCAACGTGACATCTACGCATAACTTTCTAAAAATATTTTTAGTAAATAGAGATTTCGAAGGCTGTGATCGATAGAGAAATAAGTTTTTACTTTCTGATATAAGACTTATAAAAAGTATTTTAATCATACTTGATTTAACATTGATTGCTATGACACAGCAGGCAGTACTGTATAGACACTGGCTAATAAAGCAAACATGGTTTCTATTTTAACTAGGAGTTAAAATACCATCTGATGACCCGCATACTTGTTAACCTCCCTATTTATTTTTAGAAAACTAGATATCTTTAATTATTAGACGACCTATCTGGTGTAATGGTTGAGACGTCGGCTCTTACACCACGGGTTCCTGGTTCGATCCCCGGGCAGTGCAAACATTTGTGTGCATGATTATTTGTATTGGTCTGGGTGATTTCTATGTATGTATTTACAAAGAATGCAGTGTAGAGAGTGTGTAAGTGTATTACTGTGTGTGCAGTTTAGTGTGAATTAATAGTGTGTTCCCGTGTTATTCTTCATGTTTGGCAATAATTTATCCAAGAACTCCCAGCTCGTAACAATATGTTTGGCCGTTATTTATTTATCATATTACAGGCTATTATAGTTTGGGACTAGATGGCGCTGTGTGAACTTCAGTGGATTTTTATTAATTTGTTATTATATTATCTATAAGTATAGCACATTTTTTCTTATGATACCTATCCGTAACGATATCGCTTCTTCCCCTCCTTTCCCACTAAATTCTACAGTACCTACACCTCGGTGCAATAAATTAACAAATGTGTCCTGAAACTCGCTCGCTCTAATGAAAATATATCGAGTCGGGAGATAACCGCCGAGGCGGTGACGACTGTTAATTTACAATTAAGAGCTACAAATTGCAAGTGGTCTTAATAAATCAGAACGAAAGCACTTTCATAATTAAGCTAAACTGTACTAGCTAGCATAGTATTTTTTTTTAAATAATTACTTAAGGTGTAAGCATCTGTATAATTATTAGTAGTGCTTTTTGTTAAATGATCGCTTGTCAGCTAGAAATGGATTCTTAAAATTGCAATAAAATATAATTGAAACACTAAACAGCCGTAAAATATGTATAGTACGTTGATTTAAAATAAACAAAGCCTTTGTCAAAATAGAACTTTCTAGGAAGTTCTATGATAAATCCCTGTTGAAATTTCGAGTCGCTTAATGTGACAAGGTTATAAGTTAGTGCTTGTAGAACTTCTGCTTGTATATTGCTCTCGATGTTCCAAGGAAAATATTGGATAGAAAAGAATTTTACGAGCTTACAAATGCTTAATACTGAAGCTCGTTTGATACGGGGTCTTTAACCTTCCCGTTACACGTACTTGATAAAAATACATTATTTTTATATAAACATATGAATTTATAATTTTATTGATTGAGTATGGAAAAATAATCTCTTCCTCCCTATCTTAAATAAAAAAAAATGATTTTTTTCAAATCAATGTCACAAAAGAAATCATACAAAATAATTAATTTTAGAACATATAGCGAACGGGAAAAAGCCGAGCATAGGTACTCGCAAAAGCTTATAAATACATTTCTTTTAAGCAACCATAAATTAATACGTAAAATTCTATACAAAAAATAAGAAATAAAAATTTACTTAAAAAAATACATTTGAGCTTTGGCAAAACAAAATTACATTAAGATTTGGATTAATCATAATAAAGTAAAAAAAAATACAGTATTAACTCTTGGTTGTCATAAATCAAATAATATTTTATGCAATAAAAAGGGTGTTTTCAGCACGAGTAGGGTGCAGACTTTTCAAATTGCATCAGATAATATGCAAATCTAACTTTAATTATACGTGCGCAGCCTGCGCTGAGTATAAAGTGCTCACTCCAATATGATCGCTTGGGTAACACCACTTTAGAATACAAGTACTCAAGTATTGATATGTACTGACATTGTGTGCGTGTGTTGAGTAGTGCAAAACAGTATAAAAAGAAAGAAAAACATTGACTGGCCAATTATTAAATTCACTTAAATACATTTGGAGACAATAAATAATATTACTAAAACACGGGATAAAAGTAATAATTTAAATTAACGATAATACAAATTCATAAAATAAAACAAATCTTACAATTAATCGGCTAATGGGTCACTACCTCAGCATGTGCTGTCATGAATGACTTTGCCACCATGGCAGTGCTGATATTCTAGCAGCACCTATGTGTGTTTGACTTGTTTGGATTGGACTACCCTAAAAAAACATATATATGTCACATGTTCGTAAGGTATTTTAGTAAATGTATTAAAATAAAATTTTCATAATATACATACATAAATAATTACCATATGTATACTATAATGAAGACTACTTAAACATGTAAATACAAGATGCACATTCGAAACAAAAATGTATTATATTATATTTTTATTTATTTATTGTGTTTATAGTGTACCTTCAGAAATGAATGAACCAATTAAGCATAGATACGATTATCGCATTTTTTATTAAAATTTAATTGTAATGTTATTTCTATTAAAATAACTGTATTTTGGATTTGGTTAACTTTGACATTAACTTTAAGATGGACTTTAGTACATCAAATAGATAATAATATCTATTTTTAATGTTCAAGATTCTAGTGTAGCTAGAAAATGTGTCAATCTTCATATTCTACTATTTTGGGGTCATTGACACTCAACAGTGCTGATCTTTTCAAAAATAGGTAAATTTTTCAAGCGTGTTTTTCTTCGTAACTATAACGATTTAAAATTAGTAAAGAGCTCACTTAGTTACTTAATCACCAAACTTATACCCCACTCAGGTATTTTTACTACTTATTTAGCACCGTGAATAAAAACAAATCCTAATAAATAACAAAGCACATTGAAACTACCTGTTGTTTAAGAAAATTCTATACTCAAATAAGAACTGTCAAAGTCATCTAATATCGAGAGAAGTGTATCGAGAATCAAGAGACAAGATTACACAACATACCATTATGTGTGCTTTTGCTCAGTTAAATTTATAAAAAAAATACGACTTACTTTCCGCAACAAATGAATGAGTCACTCAGCTTCATTTTGTGAAGGTGACTTTTTAGCTTGCAGTGTCCTGTCAGTGCCCTTACAAGGACCCTGACCTTGGGTTTACTGAGCTGTAGCAGTTCAGAGGTTCGCTTCTTCGAATAGGCTTTGATAAGCGCTTTTGAGTGAGCTGCCTCTGGTGACTCTAGCCAGTAGCTTACAGAGTCCTCTAGGAGTTTCCGTTCTAGTTCATTTTTCCTCAGGCTTTCGGGGATGCCACAGACAGGTTCTACAGTCTCTTGGGTGGTGTTGGCCCCAGCCTTTGCGAGTTCATCAGCAATTTCGTTGCCAATGATGTCAGAATGACCTGGTACCCATTTAAGTGTTATCCTATTATTTCCTCCCAGGTCATTAAGTTTGGTCACGCAGTCTTTTACCAGCTTTGATTTTAGAGTGGTTGAGCTTAATGCTTTTAGAGCTGCTTGGCTATCAGAACATATTGTTATCTTTTGGTTGACACAGTTTTCCAGTCGATTCGCTTCCGCACATTCTATGATGGCGTATACTTCGGCCTGGAAGATGGAAGCGTACTTACCCAAGTTGGTGCTAATATTAGCCCTAGGTTGGTCTCTGTAGGCTCCACATCCTTATAAACTATTAATACAGCCTTATAACATTATTTACATGTAAATTAAAAATATATTGTAATCTTTCATACAAACCTACGTTATTTAAGAGAACTCACTTACCACTATTTAGAACTTACTGTATTTATTATCTTATTTTAATAAACACATATACAATAATTTAAGACCATTTAAAATGTGGGTTTTGTTTTCAAGCACCTTCTAAGAAGAACGGAGAACAAACAATGAACCAAAAACTATTCACTCAATGCAATTTATTAGAAGTTTCTCATGGAGTTCAAACAGCGAGCGTGTGCCGAGTGTACTCTGGAATAATTGTTTGTAAACTGACCATTAGTTATTTGATTCCATTATGCGATGAAACGCTTGCAAAATGTGTTTAAGTAAAGTTTATTATTCTGACGAAATGCTCTGTTTGTATTTTGTTTAAAAGATCTTTATTACTTGAATAAAGATTTTCTTTATAATAGAAATCAGTAATTAAAATCAAATTATAAGGTTTTGAATGAACCAAAATTCGATACAATTATATAACATATAAAATAAAACAGAAAAATAATATAAAAAACTATAGAAACAACAAAAGGTCGCAGTGTAAATTTCGTTTACCTAATGGTAGTATAGGTACCTACATCACAAGGACGGGAGGCCTGTGAAGCTATTTTTTAAATTACATTACATCTTTTGGCTCTTTTTATGACAACAAAATAAAAGCTTTGAAATGTAATCATTAAAAGGGGGGCCTAGGCTTGAGTTGTGACGTTATATCGAATGAGGCGCGTGAGCACTGCTTCACGGGTATGTAATCAAGTTACGTGTTGAATACGAATGCGTATATGCGTGTCGGTAATACCGGGCGAAATTCCAGCTTAGTCTGTATTGTATACGGAAAATCATAAGTTCATCATCATCAGCTATCATTATACGTCCTCACCGAGGAGTACGAGCCTACCCGTATAGGGTATAAGCCTTAGTCGTCCACGCGGGCCCAGTGCAGATTGGCTGATTTCACGCACAACCTTTGATTTTTTTTGTAGGCGTGGTTACGTAACGGAATTGGAACCTGCACGTTCCTGATCGCAAGGCAACAGTTGACACTAATGTGCCACCGACACTTTAAAAAAGTTCATGCTATTCCTTAATGAAAATATAATGTATACCCAGTTACTATTACAAAAAGCTTTCTTTGTTTCAAGTCAAACCACGGTCAATCTTTAGAGCTAGATTTAATGTCTCCCGCGGTGTATAATAATTTCTATGTGGTAGGTGGTCACGTTAGTTGCTGGACTAATGGTCGTTGGAACAAATGGTGAAGGGACCGCCTTTCATTAGTCGGGGCGTCAGACGAACTCCATTCCAATGAACTGACGACTTGCAAACGCTCTCTAGAAATGGGTACCGAATAGCTCTGTTTGAAGCTTTACAATTTGCATGAAGATATTTTTTTAAATAACACTAACTCACAAAGCTTTATGAAACCCCACTAGGATAACTGAGATTAACATAAATAAACATCCAAACAAGCTCATTACTCCAACGACGTTAGCGTCTAGAAAACTAGACATTTTAAACGCTGCGTAGTACGCTTTCACCAGGGCTCTATTCAGGCTGCGACCTATTTAGTGGCAGCGACCTAAATACCGTCACGGTCCGACTGTCGCAGATAGCCCTGGGCCGGAGATATTAGGTTTATTTCAGTGGTCTTTTTCTACCGTTTTCCTAGTGAAAGCATTAACTAACTCTGCCTACTAAGTGTAAAAAAGGTTCTAATTTCGAGCTTTGTTCAAAGGGAACGCGGTTATAAAGTATTTAAAAAAATAGTGCAGTTTTTTTACATTATTTTTAGTTATGCTATGTTAATAATTTTATTAAAGTCATTTTAATAATTTTAACATTAAAATGTGAATGAAATATAATATAATAAGTATAAATGACAAAACCGTTTAAAAATATATGATATGAATTAGCCGAACCAGTAATATAATATGTATAATATAATACATATGAAGCTACTTTGACATTTTAACCCAATATATTGTTAATATTATGTTTTGTTTGTGCATATAAAAAAGCCTCAAAAGTAAACATGACAAATAAAAAAAACCCTGTAACTACACAGTACTACAGCGTAAAAGTTTCTCACTTGAGAATAGAGTAAGGGGAACATTCAGTTGGAAAACAAACCAAGTTTCCCGAATGTTCCATTAGCAGCGGCGTAATGTGCACAGTGGGCCGCCATCGACCCGTTCGATTTATCGTTTCGAAACGATTTATCGAGCAGTACTCGGGGTGGGACGTTATGTTAAACCCAGTTTTGTCAAGACATTTTTTAATATGGAGAATAGTGACATTAAGCACAGGCAAAAAAGGTGGACAAACAGTTAACAGTTTAAAACATTTTGCTTGTCAATTGCTCTTTAATAAAACAACAAAAATGTAAAACAATTTTGTTTTGCCAGAATAAATACTGGCGGAAGTAAAAACCTCGGTTGGAAATTTCTCATATCCCTAAATGCGTCCAATTAATTCTTCTTCTTCAAGTGCCTCTTCAATCCTGAAGGTTGGCCGTCAGCTTTTTGTACTCGATCGGGGGGGTAAGGGGAGAACGGCAATAACATTTAGTCCGGCCCTACTGTCAACCTCACCTGCACGCGCCATGTGGTGGTGGCGTGGCGTAAACCATGCCTTGGTGCTCCCTGCTAGACAACAGACGAGGCTCTGGCGACCGAGCAGTGGCGGTATAACCACACACCCTACTAGAAAACTGGTTGGAAGGGGCTACAGCGGCCTTGAGGTATAAATAACCTCTAAAACGACTGGTGCAGAAGGTAACGGGAAACCACTGCACTATGTTCCCTAGAAGTAAGCTGAATGGAAAAGTCCAATTAATATTATTAATAAATATCCTAAGCAAAAGTAAAGCGAGCGTAGATATTGTGGGATGGACGTGTAAGAAGTTTTTTTATAATTATGTCAGCCTAGTGCTAGAGTTAGATTGAAACCCATCAAAAGCTCAAACCGTGGTACCAAGGCGTGTTAGAGTGTGCGATAGTTATGGTTCTGGCTATAGTTTTAAAAATCATAACCTAAAATCCACGGCGCAATATTATATTATGTATTTAAAATCAAACACATAACTAATCTTAACATTAAGAAAATATTTCCAAGGAATAAAGGTACCTGTAAGGTACGTATTCCTTTATCGAAAGTCCTTTTAATTAATAAGTTTCGAATGTTTCATTAGAAGAGCAATAATGTGCATTCGACCTCGCACAGCCCGCACGATTTGTCCACTCGATACATCTAATCGAGCAGCGAGACCTAACTCCACTGGGGAATTTTGTTCCGACTTGCTCCATTAGCGATGAATCTAAACTTGTTTTAGTCGGCAATAATGGGAAACATGGTAGTAATTGTTGAATAAGTTTAAAAAATATCTGCCCCTCTAAGTAGAATATCTTTAGGTACATCTAGATATGTATGTACTTAAATAATGTCTGGAAATTTTGGCGGAAAGGTACTAATTTATATTATATGCTATGTAACCGATTTAGGCTAACGATAATGAATTCCTTTAAAAGAGTAAAGGAAGACCAAAATTTCAATAGTAATTAAATTGTATAAGGCTATCATTTGTTCAATACCCTTTTAGGTAAAATAATAAACGATGATGAGAAAGACTTTATTTGCTTGTTTATAAATACTTTTCTATTATTTCAACTTGTTCATTTGGAATTTTGATAAAACGAAAGTTATTTTGTATGAAAGTAATATTTTAGAATCCGTTTTAATGTCCCATGCTTGTCTCACTCATTCCAAAATCGATTAATATCAAATCATTAATTTGTCAACTTAAAGATTTAAAAGTAGGCATTGATCAAAACTCGTGATTTCTGGTAGAAAAACCCTTTCATAATGGAACTCGCCCTTATTCCGTCTTAGGGTTATCTTAGCCACAATCGTCCGCAATTCGCTGCGATATTGACTCAGTCGATTTATGGTACCGATACAATTTATCGACTCGTGCTCCGGTTAAATTACGGCGTACGTGAACGTTCGCGGTGCAGTCTTTATATTCGTTACAGGTACTAGCCGCGGAACGACGCCATTTTCATTGTAATCTTCTATGCTATCGGGATTTTGGTTTTAGTTACTTACTCACATACTGGCAAATGTGTCTTACAACTCGATGAAATTGGTATTTTCATTAAGAGCCAGAAAATAATTCGGATATTCTAAACCTGCTGTAACACCAACGTTTTAAGAGGCATTTTATCATCATGAAAATAGTAAGTGGTTGAAGAAGATACATACATATATGATCCAGTTCACTAGGCAGAAAAAAGTAGGTACATAAGTATCTTTAGTGTAATCGTATTTTAGAGTATGATTGTACTTACATTTGGCGTACCTCACAAAAACTAATTGTTTTATAGCCCGTTGCAGCATATTCAGTACAATAAAATTATAAACTTCATATTTCCGAAAATGGAAAGCATAACACAATACACTACTCGTACTAGCAAAATGTTAACGAAATAAAAATTAAAAGACTACAAAGGTTTATTCCCAGAATCGCCGTTTATTCAGAGCTCTATAATTAACGATCGAGATTGGAACGTTTTCCAGGAAACCTTCATCCAAGTGCATGGACAAACAAAACTATGACAACATTCTGGAATTGTTCCATTGGATACATAGTTGAAAATATAAGAATAAAATAACGAGTAAATGAACTAGTAGTTTTATTTTATCAATGGAATATAAACAAATAGCATACTTACACGTATTTAATTTAAAAATTGTGAATACAGTGAGAAATTAAAGACATGTTAGGGGCCATTTAAAAAAAATATATTACATAACTGAACGATAAGAATTTAAGAAAGTACGTTTAATAGAAAAACCTTTGCTCCTAGACAAAATACTTACCTCATTATATTAAATTGGTTGTTACCTTTTTTTAACAATTAACTAAATGACGTTATTATGCACTTAATGGACATTAAAATAACACAGTAATTCACTCTTGTACTCGACTAGCTGATATAACTGAATTTATACAATTTGTTTTCTAAAAAACCAAGAAATAAAAAAAAAATATAATCAAAAGATTATCTGCAAATGAAATGCATAATAAAAGTTTTACTTGCATGTCCAGACAATACGAACCAAGCCTTATTGTTTCAGCGTACAGGTTAATGTACCTTTAATTTTAGTTTTCATTTTAAACTGAGCGCCGTGTTGAAATTAATTTCCCCAAAACCTCGGTCTCTTTAACATAAAATGTAAACACACAAAATCTATGGACTCAGTTGCATAACGTATGCGTTAACAATGAAGCTAGTTCGCTTATTGCATATTCTTAGTTCATAACGTTTGGATTTTGTGTATTTATATTCCTCCATAAAAACTAAATAATTATACCGATTCGTATTTCTTAACATCCATATAATATAAGTATAAATTTTTAACAAATATTTATAATTAAATCTGATGTTGAATGATGTAGTTTTTCCGTTGCTTAGTACCCATTTATTACAGGCTAATGCTTAGGCGCTGTGTGAATGATAGTGGATTTTTATTAATTCCGTTCTCAAACCCATATCAATAATTAGCTTTAATACGTATATTTATACAATGTTCAGAAATATCCAACTACAGTATTATTCTTATGTGCGTATTCTTTACAATTATGTTTCTTTACAAGTGTAAACAAAACAAAGCTAACGTGTATCCATGGATAAATTTCGTCACACACGACACGACACTGGATAACCGGATTACAACCACGCGTTGCGGTTTCGCCCTGGCTGACTGACAAAATACCACCAAATAACACAAAAGTTTGTATATTTATACGTATTTTAGTACACAATCGGATTAAATTCTATACAGCAAAATAGAACCGCAGATTATGAAAATTCGGAACGTACACAAGTTCCTCTTGAGTTTTTTAAGTTATTTTTTTTTCAAACGCAGCGGCCATTTTGAAGGACTTGTCAGACGCAGGCATCGCCGATTGGCGCTGATCCTGTTAACCGAATAACGATGCCGCTTTTGAGGTTTCGCCGGGATTCGGATGAGAAATATTAGTGCACGTATGCAAATACGCATTCATCTTCAGTTTGACAGTTTGAGATGGAATTTAAGAGACGGTAACATTTGTTGTTTTTGTTATTTTTACTTTACAAAATTTTATTAACATATAAAATAAATAAAACTTATTATATAAAACAATATAGCACGAACCTAAAATTAAAAACCTTACAAATAAAATATTTTAACTCCGAGACTTATTTCATATCTTGTCTCCTGTGATATCAACAATCTTTTCGAAATTTCCTTATAAAGCCTCATAGCGCTAGGGCCCCACGGACCAAGGGTCCCGATACCGAATGGGACAAAATCCTACTCGGAGCCTAGACCCCCACGCTTTGGCTTTTTCAGCCGCTTCACAGGCCGCACTAGCTCTGTTATTGGTTGCATGTAGATGGGAAGGGGCTAGTGTTCTTTACAAATATCTAACGACATTAACACAACGCCGATATTCATCTAGCCACAATTTAAGGAGATTGTATGACGGATACTAAACAAGGAATAAACATATATTTCGTCTCCAAAAACACGATAACATTATATATTGAGACCTGTTTTACCGCCCGAGGATCGAACCCGTAACTTTTGGATTAACTGACTTTTCTCCAATCTTTCAACACTTTTCGATGACAAGTTATGTCTTGCAACATGATAGTTTGAAACTGAGTCGATGCGTTTGTCAATCAATCCTGTTTAACCACTGTTCACAGTTCAAGATACCTTCAAAATTCACCTCATTACATAATCTCAATTAAACTTTTTGAAATCACATCATAAAAACACGAAGATAATTTTGTTTAACTCTCTATACACACATGCTGAGTGTGAACGTCGATACGCTCTGCAAACTAAGATGTATAGTGGTACCATTAAATTACAAAGACATCAATACTTCGTCGCTCCGTAGTCGGTGCGGATTGTGTCAATTTGGTTCTATTTAAAGTTATAGTAGAGTAACGATATTTGGGTAGGTAGGTTCACAATATTTACCTCCTCTACGCATACTGTGTACTTGTGTAATAACTATTAGGTACAAATTGTCGAAATGACGACTCGGAATGTAATAGATGGGAATTCGGCTACTGCACCAAAGGTTCCGGATTAGATTCCCGTATATTACACAAATTTGTGTCATGACAATATATGTAATCAGTAGCAAACGTTCCGTAAAATGAAATGTGTAATATTTTTCATGATTTCCATTTACAACGCGGCCGTAGCTAGCTTTTAGGTTTCTATGGTTTGTTTTTGCCATCGATACGCTTAGATTTGAAATGACTATCGTCGACGTTCCACATATGTATAGGCACCAGCGTGTTCTCACCCGTGTATAATTTTGTCCCGGCTCCGAGAAGACGGATATACTCCCGTTTAATATACTGGGAGGCGATAAAAATCTTTGTACAGCGTAAAGTAGTCGAGATACTGGATGGGAAGCGGAGTAGTTTGCTTCGAGCAATGTAGGACGCAAAATCAATTACATCGATGTATCTATAGTGAGTACAAAATAACGATCTTTAATGTTTGACAGTAACTGGAAAGTATGATGGTGATTCTTAGAACAGTGGTATTGACGAATAACAACAAGAAATTCTTAGTTACTATTGTTTTTTAACTTAAGTGAGTAAGTATACCTCATGGTATCGAGTAGTATATACTTTGCACCATTTTTAAATTCTTTCGGTTTTCAAACGAAAAATCGTGCTATTCAAAATTAAATTATAATATAGACATATTTTTTCCCAAACATTGTAGGTAAAAAAAACCTCCAAATCACGTAACCAAAACGCGCACCTGCCGCACTCATAATGCTTAAACGATTTAATTGCGTTTTTATATCACGAACATTAGTTGCGTGTCACGTATCGTGCCGTGACTCCCGTAAATCTTTGACGCCATTAAACATTCCGAGGATCCGTCCATTTGCATACAAACATTTGGCAATGTCTGATCGAAGTCACAGCGACGTGAAATACGTCTCGGCGTTGACAAGTCAGCATAAGAGACCGTGAAAATTTTTATTGTTAATACAAACTAAAAAAAACATTTCATACCAGAAAGCCGCTGTTACGCGGTTTCATATTCGCCATAAAAAATGATTTCTTTATGTGGTCTTTATCAACAACATTAATTTACACAACCACTTTGTTTTTCAAAGGATGCTATCAAAAACCTAGGTACTAGGGGCTACACGCTACCATTTATAGGATTTTTTAAAATATATTTCGGAAGGGTATAGCCAAAACTCACGGAACCTAAAATTTAACAAATACATTTTCAAGTTTCTTTTAACAAAAGTGCTTTTAATCCAAAAGCTTTATATACACCAGCCAATCGCAAACACAGACCGTTTCGCAAACACTATAGCTCTATAATTAAATTCAATATAACCTGTTACTTCCCGTCGCAGACAGACCGAACTGTAATTATAGTTTATTCAACTTGAATTATTGCAATTCTACCAATATACCTGTTTATAACAGGTTAACAATTTGATTGGACAATGTTTGCTTTTAGAGTAAGATCACACATTTTTCCTGTTTGTATACACATTTGCAATACAAATATCCATGGGCGGCAGTGGACTTCACGTACAACATTTGAAGCTCTTCGCAGGAGTGCACAGATTTCCTCGCGATGTTTTCCTTCACCGTAAGAGCGTCGGATATCGTACATATGATTTCGAATATACATTGATTAAGTGGCGGGATTTCAACCTACACTCTTCAGATCGGAGGGGAACAGTCCAGACCATTAAGGACGCTCTGAATATGAAAGCCAAGAACATATACCAGTAACCATTTATATGACTGTTCCACTGTTAACATGTTATTAATTTTGTAAATGAAAAAATGACGATGAAAAATTTTTTTTTAAAGATGTCCATTTAAAAAATTTAAACTTTAACAAAATAGGTCAAAATGAATAAGAAAAGTTAATTAAGTGAAACGCGTTCCTACTCTACCAGGGCGTAAATCTATACTTGTTAATATTAAACAGATCAAACAATCCCCGGTACAAAGGGCCTATTTGTAAAAATGTTAATAAAGCATCAAATATAATAACAGCACCCCATTAAATGGAATAACTTTTACATTAATGAGTTTCTTTGAACTCAATAAGTCTCGTTAAGTATTAAATAGAGGATTTGTTTTTTTAGCCAGATCGTTTTTTTTTTTCAACTAATTTGTGGAGTAGATAACAAAGTGTCAGTGTGTGCATTTAAGAAATTCATGTGATAATTTAAATGCATAGTACTAAGTTAACTAAATATTGGAAATCTATGTCTTAAGTTAATAAATATTCTCTTAACTTGTGGAATAGTTAGCTATTATAATATTTATTTATAATCTAAATTAATGAACAATTCGACTAACCCTATATAGCATATATCACTAACTCAGGTGTCTGGTCGTTCAAAAAAAATTAATGGTTGGAAAATGGCTTCACCAATGTTTTTCATCCCCAATAGCTTTGTTCAGGGCTGCACAAGATCTCGGGACCTAACATAGCCTTTTAGTTATGATACCGAAGGTACGTCTTGTAAAACGCAGTGTAGCCTTACGTTGAACAGACGACTTCCGATTAGCGCTGGAGGTTAGATGGGCATATTTCTATCAGTTGCGGGGAGTTGGCAACTAAAGTCTTTACTTCTCTTCTAATCTAGAGGGACACCACGATAGGCAAGAACAGAAGTACATTCCTAAACATATATATATATATATATATATACATTATTCGCGACATAATTGCAATAAATAAAATAAGTTATTTCAGATTCACGTCCATGAAATATTAATACATTAGTAACAATTTGTCTTATAATAAGTTAGTTTTAAGTGTTTGTATAAAATAAAATATGGTGAGGTATTAATTAAAGTGTGTGCTAATCTATTTAACATACCCTTGACAGCTATTTTGAAAATACGTACCTGAAAAATATAAATTAGATAATCAGTAGGTATATTACTAGCAAACAAAAAACTCCAATCTTAATCTGTCATCAAAAAGGTATTTCAACATACAATCAGTACCTACTCAATATATATTCGACATAAAAAAACTACAAACATTTCAGTGGCATGTTTAATTTTTTAATCCACAATGTGAATTCCTCTATATTTCCCCCAGTTACCTGGAAAGCATAACAAGTTACTATTAGTAGACACGCCAGTAAACTAGAAAGCGGAACTTGTACTGTTAGCTCCTAGTATACCTGTTCTTAGTACTTGGTGTAAAATGCACTTCATCATTCTGTCGCGATAGTCGTAATGAGGCGTGACGAGGCCGCACTTCCAGCGCTCAAGGAATGTCTATGCAAATTTTAACAAGTATTCCTAAATTCCTTCCTCATGCGCGATAACTTGCACGGCGCAGCATCGCATACTCGTACTTATGAATTTAATAAGGCTCACGAACAAATTACGGACCAGGGAACTAGGGGGTTTATTAGAGACGCCGCCTAACGCGATTACTGGCTTCCGTGTACGCTACGCTTTACACGGACAGACTTTGATATAAGACATCTGAGGACCGGCAATCCGCAAGTTATCACGGGCTTAAATTGTATGGGCCGTATCTAACAAGTCACGCATAATATTTAAATTGCAGATCTGTGAGTCGTTAGCTTGGTTGTTTGTGGAATATGACAGGTTGCCATTAGACCGGGGATTTTTTTATAGAAGATCACTTAATATTCTACCTATAATATTATGTACCTAACGCTATCGATATGGTTAGCTCAAAATCCTATGACTAAGAAAAAAAATGATATTTTACTGTTTGGTTTATTATCTATATAAAAGGATAATAAGGCGTATTTATTTAAGGTTTCTTAAATACACAATATATTTTTTAATGTTTGATTTGTATAGTGTGTGATGATGAGAGTCCAAGGGCTTACTTTGTGGTCTTAGGTATGAAAATGGAATGAAACTTTTCCTGATTTAACTATGTATGTACATTTAGATAACATTTGTATTACAATATCTCAAGAAGAATCTTTAATAGTATTTTTTTTTATTTAATATTTAATGTAATCGTAATAGGACATCTTCTAACAATTTCTTATTTGAATGAAGAGTATATTTTTTATTATCTAGATGCAACATAACGCCTTCCAAAATGCTCGTAAGCAGACTGTGTCAATATGAACAATTAATCAACCTTAACACTAGGAAACAAAGCTCAAAACAATGTAGCAGCTAGTTTCACTATGATTGGTTCATAAATCTTGCAGTAGCACTATGTAAATACCTGTGCACTAACGGTGACATAGTTCCACGTCTATGGTAACCTCTAACGAAGCGCGCTGTTTACGATCTAATCACTTTTTAACCAATATTGCTCGAAGGTTATGTGTTGGCCAAAAACGGTAATATCGATTTATCAGTAGCTGTAATAATTGAGATATAAGTACACAGTAACCCGTAATGCAAAGCTCGTATCAGTAATAATAATAATATCTTAATTGCCATATAAATAAATCCAATTCAATCACATAAATCCAACGTTTACTATGGGTTACGTAAGTTTTTTTATGTACACAATAGTAATTATACATAGTTGGGAACAATAATATTGAACTGAAACAATAGTAAAAAGGTTCTACTTATTCTAATTGGAATTGAATAACAAAAAAACGACTTTAAAACGGTAACTTAAAATCAAAAGACATGCTTATCTAAATAATTATTTTTAAATTTTGAAGTCGGTGCCAATTAAAATAATAACTGTATACTTCCTTGTCATGGGACTGTTTTTAAAAATTTTTTTTTTTTAACAAACAACAATCATTAAAATCGGTTCGTATACGACCAATTTATCCGCGAAAAAAAATAAAAAACATGTACGTACCTATTCGGTCGAAGTGAGAGACCTTCTCTTTTTTTGAAGTCGGTTTAAATTAAACATTTATCTTTAAACAGCATTATCCCCAGAGATACTTACTTCCTGGTACTACGACAGGTGACAGTTGCCAGTTGCCAACTTTGGCAATTATATTGAAGATTTTGAATGGCATGACGGTCGGCAATTACTAGATACTGTGCTATACATCGTTCAACAATTACACTGGGATCCAACATTCGATACATACATTTCGAAATCGATTATGTACCTATTTTTATTATAGCAAACAGTGAGCTTGATTAGTTTCCAACAAGCTACATTATAATTCTGATAACTCCGATTGCATAGAAGCAGGCAGTACAATTAAGATAATCTTGTAGTTACTAGTTACCCTCAAAAGGAATTTCTGGATTACCTTGGGATTACCTCATCTCATCAATGACTCATTGTTGTGGACTATTGCCTTCCGATGTGGAGGGCGCATGTTCAAATCCCGTCACGCACAATGTATCTTCGAATTTTCGAAATTATATGTATCATACTCTCTTACGGCGAAGGACAACAACGTGAGTAAACCTGCGCACGCTTGCGGAGTAATTCAAAGGTTGTGCGTGAAATCGGTCAATCTGCACTGGGCCCACGTGGACGACTAAGGCCTATACATCCTTTGCGGCTATACATCCTCGTGCCCCTCCGTGCGGACATGAGCTGATTATGATGATAACTTCATCTATAGCCCAAATAACATAAGAACTTTCAATGAAGGTCACATTTGTATTACAATTCAGTTACATAATTCCTTGTTAAATTATACTCAATAATATTTTTTCTTTACGCACCTTCATATTTACCAATGTCCACAATATATACTTAAACCATTTCTATTACAATAAATACATACCTACGTGGAGCCCGAAGTTATTGAATTCGTAGTATAATAGAAAATATCACACGTGACTAAATCCGGTATTCGCCTAAATGCAAAATACGGTGGGAATCGCCGGCTATTCAATGGTTGAGCGAAAAATAGACCCAGTTGAGTTATCAGGCTTGGCCAGATGGGGATTTCGCCGAGCCAGTGGGACCGGCTAAGCTAGACAAAAAGTGTCAGGGCTTACCGCTTACTGCTGGTAGAGCTGAAACAGTCGAAACGCTATTGTGAAAGAATAAAGCTTGAACAGAAATTTGCATAGACCGAGTTCCACACACATAATATATACTTAGAGGTATTTAGTATGCAGTATGTTCCGTAGTTTTGCCCGATGGCCGATGGGGTGGAAAGGTTCTCGAGTGGCGTCCACGTAACGGAAAACGAAGTGTAGGCCGACCCCCAACCAGATGGACGGCTGACCTGGTTAAGCTGGCGGGTAGCAGATGGATGTCAATTGCTTGGGATCGGCCCGCGAGGAAATCATTAGGGGAGGCATTCGTTCAGCAGTGGACATTTTAGACTGTAATGATGAAGATTATGTTTCGTAGTTAGATTTTTATACTAAAGGTACGTGGATAACTTTAATTATGGTTTATAGCAAAACATTTTACTATTCAAGCTCTTCAGAAACAAATAAACGTAAAAACGATGCGCTAATGGGTTCGCCGAAATTTCAAGTTTATAAATATTTTACTCAAATTATAAAATAGAAGCTGGCTTATTATAATAATTATAATTTTATATTATTTTTTTTATTATTGATGGCCTATATGTGAAGTACAGTAGAAGCATAGAGTCGTTAAGACGATGTTAAACCATTAACATGAAAACATAATTATACACGCAGTAATTGCAATGACACGTACTGAAGCCGAACAATACCCATTATGTTTAATAATACGACAAGCTTAATGTAATCAGAACTAAATCCAAGCAAACAATATGATCATATTACAAAACTATAGAACGTGAGTTAATTAGTTTATAAGAGAATTGAAACATCGATCAACAGAGAAAGTTTGGCAGAAATAAGGATAATAATAAAACTCATAAATACGTTAATATGCATAACAATTTCAACGAACCCTAGCTACAATTTACCTTTTAACCAATGTAGAAGCAGGAAAACAACTCAAAAATGCTTTATTCAAATAAATTTCCAAAATATACTCTAGAGTCGTCAAAAAATCGTCAGAAGGCTAACTCAAAAGACATCGACAATACGACTGTTAACATCGATACAAAATAACCTGACTGGCAAAAGGAATTGCAGAAATCATCCGCGAACGTTCGCTTGCAAAAAAAGAGCACAGGTGAATCCTGTTCCATTCGGAAAGTTAAAAGTCCCATCCACTACCGTTTATAACTATAGAAAGGGGGCTGTTATCAAGTTGTCGAACAAAATGGAACATCAAACAACGCCAATGACATGCTCGTTTCGACTGTGCAGACAAATGCTCTGTCGGTGGTGAGTACTAGTAGTCTTTATATTTTGTATGATGAAATAACTAGCAAAACGTTTCATAAATGAAACAACAAAATAGATTCCACCCAGACAATATTACAAAACGAATAACATAATATATGCAAAGAAAATAGTACGTTAGACAAAGAAAGTAAAACTTATCTACAAATACTTATTGCAATTCATCTTTATTGTGTATATGTGATTAACAACAATGTTGAAGAAAGCTTTCCCCACAACAACACGCTATTATGATACTATTAATTGTAAGAAATAACTGCAATCAAACTTGTTTTTTTATAGGTTTTATAAACATAAGCAGAAAACAGACCAAATCATAACAATTTCAACTGACATATTATTTACCATTTATAAAACATTGCCGGCAGCTTCGCTCGCGTTAAATTCTGGGTAACACTGTTCCCCTTTCCTGGTTACGAAAACATGACCAACAAACACACCACACAGATCAATACAAGTATCAATATGCGCCTAATACTAACCACTAGCGGCATATTAATCAAGTATGTATAAGTTCCAATATTGGCATTAGTAGAATTATTATTTGTGCACTAGTAATAAAATAAATCATTCGCGTAATTATTCCCGTTATTAAACAGATACTTTGGTGAAGGTTTAATCTAAATAGACTGACCATAAAAGCTAGGCTACCTATACATCTTATTTTTTTTTTTTTTATTTACCCTGATATCTAGGCTAATTAGACAAAAAAAAGCTATAAATTAATACGTAATAATAAAATTACATATCACGAGCATTTCAGCTACACTGATAGTTTAAGTATTGTATCACTTATTTTGGCAAATTAACTCTTGATTACAATTATTACTTTGATAAAATGACTTTTCAATCGCATCGCAAAAGAGTTCCTCTGCGAAAATAACACTTAAAATAGTTTTATTTGAAAAACTTACTCTTCTCAGCAAGTTTTAGCTAACTATACCAACACACTTTTGCACAAAACATAAAAACTATAAAAAAAACTGCTTCTATTTATGAATTCAAATACACCGTTCGTAAAAAGAACTTTTAAATTCAAATATTAAAGAACACTAACACTTTTTCAAACGAAAAGCCACAACAGTGGTCACAAATACCTTATGACCACCACAGAGTATGATGCAAAAGAACCGTCGACACTACGTTGCCAGTGAGTTGCCGGTTCAGTTGCAAATTGCAACTCAACGAAGGTGCATTCAGAGGCGAATGTAGCGGTACTCGATTATTGGTACGACGATAATCAAGGCTTTGGAACCTTGATTGGGTGCACACCAAAGAATTTATAAGCAGGACACGTTTGAAATTTGCAAGACACTGAACTTGTGCAATGTGCATGTTACAAGTTTCAATTAGAAGATTTATAGTTTTTATAATGCTCACTTTATACATACGTTCAGATTTTAAAAATATTCGCTTTTGTAATTATTTTTCTTCAATAATTTCTACATATATTTCTTTATTATCTGAACATTAAAATAGTTTTTATAGTCTTAAATGAGGCCTCATTGGGGTAGGGGCTCTTGGTCCAGCAAGTTGTAGACCAATGTACTATGTGGGGGTTCTCAGTTAGCAAGGCAAGGCAAGTTTAGCTGTTGGTTCCCGCATCTTAGAATAGTAATTGTTAACCCTCTACTGCATGAATTATTAAAGAGATGAAAAAAAAATTCTTATGGATATTGCTTAATTTTAGTATGATTAAGATAAATCAATCGATAAAACGTAAATAAGTTGTTTAATGTGGAAAAAAAACTGCTATACCATATATAGACTCGTATGCACTGAGACAAAATCTCGGTTAGACATATATGGTATCATATGCAGTCAAACAAAAAAATATAAATGTAGAATAGGAACATTACCTGAGGTAAAAAAAAGGAATATTTAATTTTATAAGTCATGGAATGTAACAAAACAGTTTCTTTTATCATTGTAACATAGAAGAACTTTGCATTTTATTTTTCATAGAACAATCTATGAAATATTCACGTTGTTTCTACCACATAAGCCAATGTTCAATATTGTCTGTTCTGATTATGTTCAATTTATGTTTTCTCATCTTTTTAGAAGATACTGGGGTACCAGGATAGGACAAGGGAGGAGTTCCTTGACAACTACTTGGTGGTGATTCAAAATTATGAAATTTTAGTAGTTTTCTCAATCATAAAATTACGACACTGTTGTTTTGGTTCTCTTTCAAAAGATATTTCAGGATTAGGCACACGATTCATCCACAGTGATCCCAATGGGAGAATACTAATTTTAGCCTAGTCAACCCATAATTTAGGAGTATTGTACTAGTTGTCAAATAAGATCTAATGGTTTTAATGTATCGGGGCAGTATCTGTTAATCTGGCTTCTACGTTCACTCCAATAATATAATATTGTTTTATTACATTCTAGATGCAGGTAATTGAATATATGTTGAATGCATATATGTCTAAACATATTTTCGTCGTGCTGCATATGAGCCCATTTATGGTACGCAAAAAAAGTGGGCATAAAAGTGGATGAAAATAATTAGAAATAGGTACAAAAGTAAAAAAATAATTGTTGATTGGTAAAGAAGGAGGTATTCACTATAAATGTATATTTTATGAAACAACAATATAAAGGCCATACCATATATGGACCATACGGTAGAGGGTTAACACATCATCAATTTGCATTGGGCTCACTTCACATCCATACATACATATGATATAAACTTTTTGATAAATTGACTAGACATTCAAACTGCAGTCAAAGATAATTTAATCAAAATTGTTTAAATAACATACATTTTTGTATATATTCGTTATCTTATATTTTAAATAACGTTTTTATAATTATTATAAAACCGGACTTATTCACTCACGTAACAGACCATGTTTATAAAATCAAATAAATGTCTATGAATTGATTGTTTGCATTTTAATAAGCTTTGAACAATTGAAGGCCGCTCGAATTAGTATCAAATCATTAAACTCAATATTTTATGCATATTTATAGCATTTACATTTGACATATATAGGTAGTACTAGATACGTATGCTAAGACTTAATTTGATTACCACGAAGAAAAATTTTCGACTGCAATTTCTTTTCTCTTTAATATAAAGATTCAAATTAAAAATGCTGAAGTCATTTATTACACGAAATATGGCGGCCTAAACCAACAGAGAATGGCAAACATTGAAACAACAACAAAGTAAAAACGCAATCAAATGAAAACTTTGCGCAACGGCGACGCGAGCAGACCAGAGACAAGGAGACTAATGTGACGCTATAAAACAGTGTAAGCGAAGGAAGACAAAATGGCGACCACTTTTACTTGGGTCAATTGCTCATTCTTTATTCAAACTTAAATTCATCGAATATTATAGACTTGCTCCTATGTTTCGGTCTGTACACCAATGGTCCCACAAATTGCTTCGAAAAGTTACTTCAAGTGGATTTTGAAATGTCTAATGAGGACAACTGGAGCAACCCAATGTACCTGATCTTCGCATTAATTTAAGAACAACCGGTTTCATGCAAAAAAAATATAATGAAAAATGATACAGCAAATACTTTTCCAAACTTATTTGTAAAACAAATAAACGAGTATTTGACCGAGGGAATTCAAGCAAACAACCAAAATATAACAAACAAGCCCCGCTGATTAATGTAAGGAATAAAAACATTGAAAAGGGTTCTCACACCAAAGGAAAAGCAATTAACCCCACACTGGTTTTTCCACCAAACATTATGCTTTTGTTAAACATTTGAAACCAAACATACATTAGTGTAAACAAACAGACAATAAAATATTAATGTTTGAGAGTACATATTTAAATTTCTTCTAACATCAAATACTTACCTGTAAATAGCATATTTAGCAAAGCAACAACTGAATCCAGGCCTGATATTATATTTAAGAATAAATAGGTATTTCAAGGACACCCTACAAACAGCGGAAAATTTTCACCCAATTTTATTTAGCCCGCAGCAAGAAATGATAAATTGCGACTAAGAACGAAAAAAAGTCAAATTGATAAGATAAAATTCGATCCGAAAATGATACACCGTGAGCGTTTTCATTTGAGAAAACGAAGTTTATTACTTGTTACTTACAGAGATAACGGAAAAAGATAAAGTGAGTGTTTCGGAAATTGCGAGATCCACTAATACGAGAGTTTTATGGGATAAAACCGCGACAATTATTTAGTTTGTATAAGCATCATACATTTTATCATTCATTTATATTGAACTAACTGTAGCATTGCAGAACTACCCTTGTGAAGATATCTTTGCTAAATTACTGAGATGGAACATAAAGGCCTTTCCACTTGGGTAAGTCATTATTATCAAGTTAACATTTATTTAACCTTTCTTTTTTTTCTTCAACCTACTAAACTTCAACTACTGAGCATAGTTTACCCCCATTTCGCGCCAGAAATCTCCTCCGCTTTTCTCATCCATCCTTCACCAGCATCCTGCATAAGCTGTCAGTTTTACGCTACATTGTCCATTTATCGAGGCCTGCACCCATCAGCTCCCATGCACATTTAAAATCTTATTGAGAACGATTCAACAATTTTAGATGAACACAAAAGATATTGCAATGATCTTATTCGTACAATCCCGTCTAAAATAAACTTATTCTTGCATTTCTTACCAGCTTTAATTTTCTCGTCAATAGCTCTCTTGGGAATAGCTAAATGCATTTGCACCGCAGCTTCTGCCAGAGATGCACCTTTTATATCGAATTTATTTTTTGCTTTACAAATTGATGTGAAAGAGAACCTGACATCTTGAAGTTGCAGAAATAAATTTTATTTTCCCATTACATTTCAACGTTCAAAGTTTTATTTAGAAAATGATTTATTGCAATAAAATACAAAAGTACTTTAGATTGTAAAGACATATTAGAAGGACGAAGAAGTATAATATGTAGTGTAAAGGATCCCCTTTTTCCCAAGTGTACATACCATAAAAACCAACAAAGAACGACCAAGGTACATTGTCTACAATCTTGCAAAGCATTGCGGAAGACCAACAGTGAATTTTAAAGTTTTTGTTTTTATATAAAATGTACATATTTATGTTTCCTACCCTTGTTTTACTTTATATTTGATACCTTATTGGTTTTAGCGAATCGAAAATGTATCGTTTCTCAGGAGTTTTTGCTTATCAATCAATCAACGGCATTAAATGTTACTTGTTCAAATTACCAATTTCAATATTTTTATGGTATTGTATTATCCAGGATTGTTACACTGAAGAGGAAACGACTGAATGCTATCGCAGAATATGCGCTTTAAAATGGTTCACAGCTAAATCAAGGTTCATAATTTTAAAGCTAATACCTCAGTTTATTAGACTTGTACAATGCAGCCCCAGCAACAGGTGAACTGCGAACAATTGCATCGTTCACGAGCCGCAGTAATTCTGCCTTTTAGTTAATGAACTCTAAAGATTGTTGGAGAAAACTTTCCCACAGTTTTCAAGGTAGTTAGCTGACACTTGTGTTGTGGAATTCCCGCTTCCATAAACACAGGGTGATGGAAAGTCCAGAACAAAGGTCGTGGTGGAGTGCGGAAACTCTTTTGTTAGTGCCCGGAGTTACGCTCCAAATGGAACGCACAAACACATAGTGGAAGCTTTTTGCCAACTTGACGGAGATCTAAGTGTATTTTTCTACAAGAAAATCTTAAATTATTGAGTTTAATGCGCATGCTAGTTATTATTATCATTTTGTTAATTTATAAGGGATAAACATTGATAACGGATATACAACATTTGGAAAACCTATATATGTATTTATATAGAGCTTAAGAGACTAGACTTCTTATGAATTACGTTAATGATGAAGTCAACAGAATATATATGAATGTCTGTAAGTAACTATTGTAAACACTGTTTTAAGGTACTACTTAATTAACGTAACTTTGAATTTAAAGACGTAAAGTATAAGGATCAGAATAAATCTAAAGACGATCATGGCCTTCATGGTGATGATATAGGTAAACTACTAAAGGCGTTTCATCCGATGTTTTTGTAGATATACATGAAGAGGTGGGGAGTGAATTGGAGGGTGTATCTGTCCGCGTATTAGTCAGCCGTCGAGTGAGTCACCCCCGGGCTTATACTGTTTCATTAGGGTTGCACATTAGGGTCCACTATTTACACTCAACATTTTTTATCCCTATGAGTATTTCACGACTCAAAATCTCATTACCCATGTGGTGTAAAAGAGTGTCAGTCACACAATGGTGTGGACTCTTGCTTTCCGATCTGGAGGGTGCAAGGTTTAATCCCGCCACGTACCATTGTATTTTCGAATTTTCGAAATCATATGTACGTTTGTCCAACGCTCTCTTACGGTGATGGAAAACATCGTGAGGAAACCTGCGCATGCCTGCGACGAAACTCAAAGATCGTGCGTGAAGTCGGCCAAGCCACACTTGGCCCACGTGGACGACTAAGGCCTATACACCCTTGCCTTAACAGATAGGCTCATGTCCCTCACACATATACATAATATGGGACTCTGGAACGCCCTTAGGCTCGATACATAAGCTTTATTAGGCAGAGTCATCTGCACTGGCCGCTTGCCCGGTGAAGTTGCGAAGTTCAAAACCAACAATAAAAGCTCCATCAAAAAAAGTATGGACATAAAAAACTGACCAAGTTATAAAACAATAAAAGAACATAATGGTCTTAAAAATTAATAATTCTACAGAGACAGAAGTCATTAATAATATTACGGCGATACAATTGATAAATTAGTCAAAGGATAATTTATGAAAGAAACATTTGTATTCATGTGTGTGAGAGTATTTCTTATCTAAAACTAGGTTAAAAAAAAATAATAATAAAAATTATTTATTTGCGAGAATATGGTTACAATACGGTCATAAAATTAAAATCCAACATATTCTATCGTTAAATCGACGTGCAAATTTAGTAGTAGTTTAATATTTATGTACCTGATGATTGAATATATTTTTATTGGCAATAACTTTTAGTTTTAACGTTTTCAAACTTCCTTAAGTTTGGATCGAAACAAAAATATGCCCATATAAAATACGAAATTTTCATATAAAGGACGAATATAACCTATGCTTGGCATCCCTTTCGACTCGGCCCTCGTCTGGCCCAGGATAGGGGACTGCCCTAGGGAACGCAGGGGAGTGAGCAACGGCGAGATGCAGTTTATAAACATTTTTGATCTTGCGAGATAAAAGATTGTCGTGTGCTAATGAATTTATTCGCGTTTGTTGTGGGATTTTACTAGCGGAAAAGGAATAATGAGGATTAAGTTCGCTTTGTTTATATCAAGGTCAGGTTAAATGCATGGTTGGTTGGTGAAAAATGTTTCGGGTTTTAATAACTTAGCAGTAATGTCTTATTAAGTGACCCAGTAAACTGCTCTGAAATGTGTCGAATACATTTTTTAACACTGCTCAGTAGTACTTAGAATATAATGGTTAATGCACTTTGATTTGCATCCCTATTCGATTTATTGATGACCCATTTGGTGTAGCGGTTGAGACGTCGGCTGCTACATCAAGGGTTCCGGGTTCGATCCCCGGGCTGTACAAACATGTGTGCATGAACATGTCTGTTTGTAATGGTCTGGGTATTTTCTATGTATAATATGTTTGAATTTACCAAAAAAGTATATAAGTATGTTTATCCGTTTTTTCGTACCATAATACAGGCTTCACGCTTTACTTGGGCTAGATGCGCTGTGTTAATGTCTGTGAATATGTATTATTTATTTTTTACTATACAAAATTCTGTAAGTATGTTTTGTACAAATCTTTTTCAACTATTAACTCAAGTATACGAGCAGTCGTAGGTTTTTACGATTCATACTTACTTAATTGATCTTCTTTAATTAGTTTCAGATTTCATTTCATTCACTCCTAATTGTATGTAATTCAATATTTGCAATTAAATCAACAAGGATGCCAACTTACAAGCTCTGGTCAAATTCCCGGATTCAAGCCACTGTTTTGTGGGAAAGGTTTCTGACCGCTGCCCTAAGTTGCCAATTCATGCACACTTGGAAGGGGAGGGGTATGCAGTTGTCATGTTTTTTAGCTATACAACAGTTGTTATACCATGGTAACTCAGGGATATTTTCTACTATGCACCGACCTCATTATTCGCACAAACAAGTACGTAATTGCGTCAACCGGCATGAGGAGGCGCTGAATCGAACGTGAGACCATGCATAGTGTTCCTCGGCTGCGTCACCCAGGCTAATCTTTTTCTTACATCGGAGATTGTCAGTCCCACAGATTGCCCAATACAGGAGATGGGGCAAGCCGCGTTTTTAAGTGCGACAAATGTAAGCTCAACGAGCATACACTGGCTGCCAGTTTACGCTCTGTGAGACGAGTCAAGACGCACGAATATTAGAAGAAATTACCGTTTTTTCCCCAAAATGCCATCCTGTGCAATTGTAACATGCCATCATCGCAAGGAATCAGTAAATTTGCCAAGAAATATAAGAACTTTTTACAGGTAAGAACCGAAAAGAAATTGCGACACTGGGACTGCCTATAAACTTGGCGGCTTGTCCAGTCTAATTGTATATTCGGATGTCTGTGGTCAGTCCATTCAGAAATCAATGTTTAATTGTAGTTCCATTTTTTTATTGACATAGGAAGGACAGTTCGCTCACCTGGTCGTAAGTGATACGCCTGACCATGAGAGATGGAGTGTTGAAGGAAATGAATAATAGTAGGGAATTATTATATCTGGCGCAAAATGGGGGAGACCTATGTCCAGCAGTGGACTGCGATAGGTTGAAGAGAGAGAGAGATAATTATTATTTTCCGTCAAGACAGCCCTGCGCCTCTCACCGATTAAATAATAAATTTGTTTTAATTTGTTTTTTTCATCCATCGTTTGTGGCCGTTGGTTCTATTTTTTATTTGAAAATCTTTTTCCTGATAGCTATATATTATTAATGAATTGTTTTGAAAGATATGACGTCACGATCTCAAGTAGCTATAAACCGTTAAAAAAAGTCGATCGTAAAACGACAACACACAGAGAAGCCGTATGAATAAAATACCCAATACTCAAGACTACATTGAAGATTATTTATGATATAAAACCGATCGTTCTAGTGGATAAAACAAAAAACATCTGCCGGGAAATAGCCGATAATAAATATCCATGGGCAAGGTGGAATTGAACAGCAGAACAATAAATCACACAATGGCCGATACGCAGGACGATTTGGGATACACAAAAGAAGTGCTCGAATTACCGCGATTGTCTTTTGGTAGGTAGAATGAGCATTACTTAATATGTCGTCAAGGAAATAATATAACTAACAATTGCTGTAGGGTAGCACATTCTGCAGATGATAAGTATACTACTTTTGATCGCGGCTTCGTTGCATAATGAAGTATTATTTTTCATTTCCTATTTTATCTCCTTAGGGTAAAATTTATGAAAAACTTTCTCAGGGGATAACTTTGTAAAATAATAGCTTTATGCATGCAAATTATCAGCTCGATAAGTTTAAAATTGACAAAGTTTCATCGTATTTTAAAAAAAAAGTTCGTTTTCAGTTTCAATATCCTTTTTTGTTTTAAATCAGAGAAACGAACATAAATGAGACTTGCAACCGGGATTTCTAGCGCAGAATTGGGGAGACGTATGACCAACAGTGGACTGTGATAGGTTGAAGAAAAAGAGAAGTTAAAATTCATCATCATCTTTAGATCACTATACGTCCCCACCGAGGGGCACAATCCTACCCATGTAGGGTGTATAGGCCTTAGTCGTCTACGCGGGCCCAGTGCGGATTGGTCGACTTCAGGCACAACCTTTGAATATCTTCGCAGGCGTGCGCACGTTTTCTCAAGATTTTTTTCTTCACCGTAAGACCTTCGATTAGACGTACATATAAATTCGATAATTCGGAAATACAACAATACGCCACCGACGCTAAAGTAAAAATTATCAAGACCTCTTTTATAAAAATACGCTTTTTTTACAAATCATAGGGAACAAAATTATTAAAAGAGGCCTTACAGTAAACCATTTTACAAAGCAGAAGCTTATTCCGTTACAATAGTAGCAGACCAAAGGATATCGATCCTTACAATCTAAAAATAGCCCTGTAGTGCCTTTATAAGGCGTCTCAAATCGGAAAGTGTCATCCCTAATGAACAAATAGCTGGACCTTTAATAAGAGGATTAGCACAGAGACTCGAGGGACTAAAAATCTCAGATAAGTCAACGTAAATAATTAACCCTACAAGATCCCGAAATAATCTGGGAAAGACGTCAACAGAGTTGCCATAAAAATTACAGTTATTTTGTGTACATAATAACTGAGGATAACATAAAAGTGATGAACCTAATTCATTATAATAAAAATATATATCCCCAAATATACACACATCAAGGTCGAAAATAAGTAGGAAACCCAAGCCAGGATATCCGACACAGAATAAGTAAGATCTATAAAGTGAAAAATACACACATCGGTGATAAAGTTTTATACTATAAACAACGGATAAAAATATTATAATTAGAAAATTTTTAAAGTCATACAAATATTAATTTTGAGATAACGTAGATTTGTACTGCGCTTGTTTCAAACTCATAAACTTGGGTGTTGTACGTGATGTATTTCTCAATGTTCATATATCGTCTGTAATATCGCCACGCAATTCAAAATTAGGTAGTAACTCGAACGCCACATAATTGCTGATATTAACAACCCTTAGACCCGAAATAAAGCACCAATCTTTTCCACTGAAGCGAAAGTCTCCTTCACACTCCATAAGTTTCTTTGTGAAATAATTGATAATGCGAACGTGACAATAATTTCTCTCCCCTTACATAGCCGTCATTTCGTTTAAGCGTAAAATTGAGGAAAATCTGAAGATTATTTGAATTATTGAACTACTTAAAAAGAGATATCGCTGTATCTGGAATCGGGTTTGTGATAAGGATAGGCATTATGAAATGAAATAAAAAGTGTTTATTCAGTTTAGGTCCCTATAGAACACTTATGAATGTCAAATGACGCTACCACTGGTTCGGGAGGTAGTTTTCCACTGAGAAGAAACCAGCAAGAAACTCAGTAGTTACTCTTTTAAAAAAAAATGTGTTGAATACAGAATCATATGTAATCAAATTATATTTACAATTTTTATCATATTAAGTATTGGTAAAAATATAATAATCTACAAAAGTTCTATTAAGCAGTTAAGTATTATATAAATTTAAATAGATGATAACAAAAAAAAAACAAAAGTAGTGCCGGCGTGGAGATCAACATGTCAATGAGTTTTTATTATTTATATAATCTTCAATACTATAGTAAGCTTTTTTTATTAAAATCGACTTATGATTATTACATGAGACTTAAACTTATGCAGGGGTAAATCAATTACATTTTGTGGTAGCTTATTAAATATTTTAATGCTTAATCCCACAAATGAGTTCCCGACCTTATGCAATCTGAGATTGGGAACGGCAAGTTTGTGTTTGTTCCTAGTGTTCAAACTATGATTATCTGACTTTTTTGAAAATACATGTAAATTTTTGTGTACATAGATGACGCAGTCTAGAAAGTACTGTGACGGTTATGTTAAAATATTTATTTGTTTAAATAATTCTCTAAGTGGGACACGTGATTTAAGGCCGTATATAGCACGAATGGCTTCTTTTCTGCAATACAAAAATTGATTGTAGATCAGCAGCAGACCCCCACAAAAGTAGACCATAAGACATCACGCTGTGAAAATAGCTAAAATACACAAGTCTTGCAGTCTCAATATCAGTGAGACTTCTTATCTTCCTTACAGCATATGCAGCGGAACTAAGCCTTCCTGCCAAAGCCGCAATATGCGGACCCCACTGCAATTTTGCATCTAATTGTTATACCCAGGAAAACGGTTGAATTTATTACTTCCATGGGTCCTCCATCAAAAGTGATGATAGTATCTACCTGCCTTACATTAGGCATTGTGAACTAAATACATTTGGTTTTCTTAGAGTTAAGAAGTAAATTATTGGTCGTAAACCAATGTAATACCTGAGAAAGTGTAGTCTTTGCATCGTCAAAAGTTTCTTTTTGTCTGTCCACGTTAAATATAAGAGATGTATCATCAGCAAATAATACAGTTTTACATAGGTTTTGAGTATAATAAGGTAGATCATTTATATAACTTAAGAATAACAAAGGTCCCAATATTGAGCCCTGGGGAACGCCCATCAATAAAAGGGCTCCGCTGGAACTTGTTTCTCCGACATGTACGTTTTGGACTCTATTAGTTAAATATGATTGTATTAAATTAAGAGCGTCCTTATCGACACCGTAATGCTTCAACTTCATGAGGAAAGTATTATGATTAACGCAATCGAATGCCTTCGATAGATCGCAGAATATTCCTATAGCATCTTGCTTATTTTCCCACGCCTCAAAAATATGTTTCATTAGTGCCACTCCTGCACCAGTAGTGGATCTGCCTTTAGTAAATCCAAATCTATTGCTATGTTATAATTTGTTTACGTTGAAATGAGACAATAATTTATAATATAATTATATTTTTAATTATTTCTCTATAGAAATACTTAAAAATATAATTATATGTATTGCTCCTCACTTAGCTGTTATTTTAATCAGTGTGTTGACCAGGGCAAATTTCCAAATACATGAAGTTAGGGCAAGACGGTGCTCAAACGATCCCATCTGTGCGCTATGATCAGAATTAATGAAATTTATTATATACTCTTGTCATTTATATCAAAATTACAAAAAAATATGTAAACAAGTGGCCGAGATTGAAGTAATTCTTGTGGTTTCATTAAAAAGATGAATTAAATTAAATGATTGAAAAAGATTTAGAAACCTAACAGTATTTGGTGAATTTTCTAAAATGTTAATGTTAAAATCACCACACACTTTTTTACTAGATGAACTTATTTTTCTTAATACTTCTTCCATAGTAGTCTCAAATACATTAAAATTCCCAGATGGAGGCCTGTACACACAAACTATTACATGTTGCTCCAACTCTGCACAAGCTAGTTCAATAGTTCGTTCCACAGAAAGCGACACCACATCTTTACGCTCTTTAAATTTAATTTTATTATTGAATAATATTAGTGACCCGCCTCTAATAGCCGATTTCCTAGTAAACAAACTACTGACCATATAGTTATCAATAATAATAATTAGTTCATGCTGCTTTAACCAGTGCTCGGTAATACATAGTATGTCAACATTCATTTTATTTAAAAATAATTTCAATTCTAATTCCTTTCCAGAAAACCCCTGAATATTCTGATGAATAATTTTAAGGCAGTTGGGATTTTCACCACCGGTTTGTCACCGGTTTGCCAGAGAAGTCCTCTATTATCTTATAATATAATTTAAATTATTTGGAACATCTTCCAAAGTCTGAATAAATACATTTTAATGTTAAACGCTAACAAAGTAGCTAGTTTCTTTTTTATTTTATAAGGCAAATAAAAAGTTTTGCCAGTCAAAATAAACTTATTTTCTATAAATTTGTTTATGTCAAAAAACATAAACTTGTCACTATGACTATATGTTAAATTATATAAAGAGTATTCAATAAGTGAATACAGTTATTCTGGCTAGGTGTACAATACCTAGAAAATGGAAAGGCACTTACAACAATTTTCTTTTAGAGGTGTGTCATTTAATGGAAGACACTTTGCTTTATTTTATGTAAGAGGCAAACGGCTCACCTAATGTTTAATGACATGTCCAAATACTAGAATGCATAGGAATTTTGAAAGCAAACAACATGTTTTGGTTACCAGAGTCCATATTTTAGTAATAAGTCACTAAAATAGGAAATGAAGTAGGTAATGAAACCATTGAAAACATTCGTTCTTCACAAGTTCAAAGCCACTTAACGGGCAACGAAGCAAGAAAATCAGCCTTCAATCATTATTTTAATTTAAAAATATAATGCTTATAAGCCGCTGTATCCTATCAATTTGATTTATTAAATTAATCAAGTACACAAGCCGATTTAAATCATAAATCTTAACAAAACTTATCAAGACACGTCCAAAACTTTTATAATTTACATGAATAAATCCTCCGCAATAAGTAAATATTAACTTATAAAAAGTATTAAGCATAGGATTGATTTGTAATTTGCAGGTAAAGTATTTGTAATCTATAGATATGATAATTATTTCATAATAAAGTAACAAGAGAAGAAGTTTGTTCATTTTCATATTTACCATTAAAAGTTTCATATAACATACACCAACAACAAGAGAGTCGGTGGCTCAGTGGTGTGGACTGTTGCCCTCCTACCGGGCAGGCTGAGGTATTTAATCCCGCCACGTACCCAATGTGTTTTTGAATTTTCGAAATTATATGTACCTACGTTATCCGACTTTTTTATGGTGAAGGAAAACGGCTAAGGCCTAAACACCTTTATGATGACACCAACATATAGTAATACATACATGAAGCTATATATTTGAGTACCGAGGGAGCACAAAGTTATTCCGCATATAACACACTGTTTTACAACACACATACGCAAATCAAAAATGAGCATTGACCAAAATTAACTGTCTAATAACGTTAGTAATTTGCTATAGCATTACGTTTTTTCTTTAAAATTTATGTACAGTACACATACAATATTAATATGTTCATATAAAGCTGTAGGGCGGCCTTTTCATCAGCAGTGTATGCCGCTATGATGATGTCAATATTAGGTTCCAATATAGTGTCAAATGTTACACATCTAATCGATCAATCATGTCTGTAAGAAAAACTTCAGTCCTAAAGCATTCAATTTTGAAAATATGTCAAAGCCTTACTTTCAATACGTTTCACGTTTTGCCGACTCACAAATTAATCCCCTTGTGCTACGTTTGTTGGCATTGATTTTAATTAGACCTGGGTAGGACTAATCCTTTGTACTGGACGCCCTTTCGATGAGTGCACTTCCCCAGTCCAGACAGTGCATAATGAAAGCCGAATCTCTTGATCGGTCTACATACAAAGCTAGGGGACTTAATACAGATCCAGATTAATATCATGCAGGTGCTAAATAATAGTATTTAAAATTATATACTTGTGATGTCGAGAAGTATTTTTAGTATATAACGATTTATTCGTTGTAGAGCGTCGGTGGCTCAGTGGTGTGGACTGTCGCCTTCCTACCGGGAGGGCTGAGGTTCAAACCCCGACACGTACCAATGTATTTTCGAAAAATATATGTACGTTATCCGACGCTCTTACGGTGAAGGAAAACATCGTGAGGAAACCTTCATGCACGCCTGCGAAGAGATTCGAAGGTTGTGTGTGAAGTCGTCCAATCCGCACTGGGCCCGCGTGGACGACTAAGGCCTAATCACCCTATACGGGTAGGCTCGTGCCCCTCGGTGGGGACGTTTAATGAGCTGATGATAATAATTCGTTGTTTATTAAACGTAAGTTATGAAAAGTAAGTTATTAAATTAATAAACAAGCAAAAAAGAACACTGCACGAAGTTCGAACATAAAACCTTTCGTTCATTAAAATCAATCGTTTTATTATGGATATTTACTGTGTGAAGTTTTAATCATTGCCATCCACTCGACCTATTGTACTCATATTATGGAATGTGTTTATGGGAACCTTATAATAGTATATAGATGTATCATAGAAGTTTTACAGTATAAATGATACTAATTTATAAAGCACATGGGCGTTCTGCGCCGCCCGCCCCACCGCTCCTGCGCCGCCCTCCACCACCCCGCGCGCCTTGTTACCCCATATATTTTTTTTATGTTAAATTTTTTACTACAAAAATGTATACTTACGCTGTTATATGTATTATTGATCAATCGCAAAGGGGCCGTCCATTAATCACGTGATCTTTTTTAGCATTTTTAACCCCCCCCCCCCCCCCCCCGGTGATACGTAGTGAGGTATAAGACCACCCCCCTCCCCCGGTGATACGTAGTGAGGTATAAGACCACCCCCCCTCCCCCTTCTCAACATCACGTGTATTTTTAGTACCTACAAAGAATCTTAAAATTTTCTGAATATTATATTTATATACAGGTATAAAGTATAATCTTATTTTATTCTGAAATTAAGGACCATAATAAAAATGTCTACTGGTGTAGACATGTTTATTATGGTCCAAGTTTTTTTAGTATTTTTATTGTGGTTGCAAGTTTTTTTTATTGCCATAACAATAATAATAAACGAAGAGTGTAATCATAGGAAAAACATGTATTGTACCTACTAGTTGGCTATTGGCGAGTCAAGGTAACACTACCCGCCGTGCCGCTTATTTGTTTAAAAAACTCGCGTTTGACGAAAAAATAAATACACGAGATATCTTACTACACCCCCCCTCCCCTCTTGTGTTATTTTCGTGATTTTTATCAAACCCCTCCCCCCCTTTCAAGCCTCACGTGATTAATGGACAACCCCAAAGTGATTTACATGATTTTTCGGGTTAAATTTATTTTTATGTCTATTGATTTGCAAACTTGGTAGATATACTTTGAATCACGAGTAGGTTCTTATTTTTTTAAAATGCCATTTTATTAAATGTGCTCGACGTCGAAAATCTATTTTAGTGGGGACAGCCAGCGGGTCTTTGACCATATGAATCATTTACTGCGGCTCGTTCATCAATATATATTTGTTGTACAAGGTCTTTTCGTAAAATTATAATATATTAATTACACAGACCATAGCCTCGATCAATCACATCCATGGGGCAACCACAGCTAAATCCCTTGGGATAGGAAAGGATTATACCTGTCGAACCTGCACCAAATGGAGGATCGTGCTCGAAAAGTCATTAATTTTATTTGATTTAATTAAGGATAAATCTCTATGAATGACAAGGTACATCAGACAACCTTAAATGTTTGTTTAAATAATGAGCGTTACGATAGAAACGTTACCGATCAATATGCAACAATACGATAAGATGTGATATTATTTAAAAAAAAAAGTTATAACTTGAATCAGATCAAATTCCGTTAAAATTTACAGTATTCTGAATAAATTAACAGAAAGGAAGTGTCGATGCAATAAACATGCAATAAGGGTCGGACAAGAATTTACGGCAACAACAAAAGGCAAACATTCATGTTTTTTTTTCTACTTTCTTGCTTTGTCAACAGTTGTAACAATTATTATTAATTGAGTTAGGAAATAAATTGCATTTTTGAATCTCCATCACATGAATGCCTAAAGGAAGCCCCATTTTACTGTTCAACAAAACACATCGAGTAATTCAGTCCGACTTGGCTCCCAGAATATTTCAATGAATCCTACCTTAGAAGTTCTATTGAGACCTCAAGCAACATTTTTATTACCAGGAAATAATAAATGATATGGCATGAAATGTCTTTATTTAGACATAGGTGGCAGAAATAGAGCTCCAGCTGGGCTAATTCAATATTTACTGCACTGCCCTGCACTAAAGCATTAATTCCGCTTCCCTTAGCCGTCTGTGATGTTTCATCGGTCTATTATTAAGCGTGCAATGATAGGTATATAAACTGGGGTCGAAATCAAAATGGTCTCCCTTTTCCAATTAGGCTCAAAGGTGGACTGTGCTTGATTTAGTGGCGTCGGATTCAGCGCATGCATCGATAAATGCCTCGGATGATGATTCTGATAAAGTTTAACAATAAAATAATGCTTCACCAAACGCAAATTAAGTGATCAACTATGAAATAGCACACAGAATAATATCAGGGATTAAAACTGCTCCAAAAGCAGTTAATTCAACATTGTAGAATATGTTTGAACAGCATTATATCTTTCTTTACTACTACAGGCTCATACTTGAATTCCATAAAACTCTATTCGCCTGGCATTTTTTTTGTGCAGTAACTACATGCCTATATTTTTTGTAAGAAACTTACAAATTTTAGAGATCGAGTTAACCTCACCTGCCAGTGTTTCATTAAATATTAAAATCTGCGTGATATTTCTGCAAGTTTCTTTTTATTATCTTGTAAGGTTATGTTATTATGACTAATGGTCTGAACTGAACTGAGTGTAAAATACTTTTTTTAAATATTAAATGCATGTTTTTTCTTTATCGTCATTTCCGTAGTGGGTGTACAGTAGATCTGAATTACCTGAACATAGACAAAGGCTTACTGTATTATATACGAGTAATATGGATATTTACATTAGTTACGCAGCATGTTCGCAATTGACTCAGAATTGATCATTAATTAATGTATGATGATTTAGACTAATCACTAAGCCTGCAAGTCACCTTCCTGCCGGAAGGGCTGAGGTTCAAATCCCGACACGCATCAAATGAATTTTCGAAAATATATGTACGTTATCCGACGCTCTTACGGTGAAGAAAAACATCGTGAGGAAACCTTCATGCACGCCTGCGAAGAATTCGAAGGTTGTGTGTGAAGTCGTCCAATCCGCACTGGGCCCGCGTGGACGACTAAGGCCTAATCACCCTATACGGGTAGGCTCGTGCCCCTCGGTTGGGACGTTTAATGAGCTGATGATGATGACTAAGCCTGCACTTCATATAAACAAACATACCTAACTCGAGGTCTAAGTAACCGAGTTTGTGTAGGTAACCTAAGAAAAGTACATACATAATATATATACATATATTCCATATTTAATAGGACAAGGATTTTTTTTAATAATAAGGTACGTATACGTCTTTTGTCAGAAGAATTTATTAAATGTATTGCAGAAGCTTGTAATATACCTTTAACTTAGAGATGCTGCTAGGCATAATGATATAACGGAAAATCTATTGTGTGCGGCTAATGAGTTAAAATCAGAACAAATTTAATTCAAAAACGTCGCAGGCCGAGAACCATTAGAACAGACGAGTTCCCGAACAAATCTTAGAAAGCGAGGACAGTTTGTACTTCTATAAAGCATAATGAGGCGTAAATCAGAATATTCTCTCCATATCAGCGAGCATGTTGAGAACGTCCAATCAATATTAGTAACGTACCAAGTTATTCATTTGATCTGTTGGTGATGGACGCACCCCTCGTAGCCCACGCATACGTTAAGCAGGGATAAGCGGCCGGTGGATTTGTCTGAGTTATTATTACTATGGCCGGAGATTGGTTGGACCCTCGCAAGTGGTGCTATCTAAAAATGGCATCAAACTAAAATATTTCTTTAAAGACACCATGCAAGGTTATTTTGATTTAACTGAAATAACTTAAGTCTGATTTAATATAATAAAAGCTCCATTACAGGACGTTATACCAAAGTTATGTGATTGAGTACAATTTTTATTAAATCAACATTTGGAAAATTATTATTTCCTCTGATACGAAAAAACATGTATGGACCATAACAAACAAGTCATATATCAATATAAACTGCGTTTGCGTCAACATTATAGATGTGGTTAAGCCCATAGGTACGTGCGTACGTGCTAGCTGTAGACCTACGTGTATCTATTAGGAAATTGACAGCAAATCGATAGATAGAAGCATGTTTTAAACTCAGAAATGCTATTCTTTATTTCAGATTACGGTTGTAATTTTGTAAAAGTAACAGGTGGACAACAACTATTATTATATTTCACACTATTGATGGCAGAATAATGATTTGCTGTTTTTCTATCACTTTGGCTTTTCAGAGGGCTTAGTAAGCTGTTGAGACGTGTGTTAACCGATCACCAACCAGTGACCTTATAGGTATAGAACAGATAACAAAAGTTGATTTAGTATTCCATTTCTAAGAGTAGTGAAGAGTTAATTACGTCGCCTAAGAGAAAAAAATCGTCGAAAAATGCTACAAGTACGTTCTATATAATATTATTTATATTTAACAAAATAATGCGCGTTCTTTCTTCTTCAAGTCAATCAAGTGACTGTCAGGTTATCTTGTTAATAACGATATAAGTTTTTTTTTAATGTTGGTTATACCACAACATGTTTTATTCGAGGAATTGCACTTACTTGTATCCCATAGAATAGTCCGGTGATTACTTCAGAGTAACAGGACAACCGACCTGCAATCAAAATGTTTCTATTATTATGTGTAAAATTATATTATACTAGCAGTTCCCCGCGGTATTACCCGCGGTATAAGATATTCTCCCGCAGTATAACATAACCTAAAATAGCTTCGTTACGCGTCACGCGACGCACGTACATACGCCGCACGATAATAAAAAGTTGTATACCTAATGTACTTTATCAAGAAATGAAGAAGAACCCGCCTTTGTCGATCTACGACATGGCTTTGAAATTATTGGTCCGGAACCCACCACTTGGACCCAACGCGTGTCAGTAGATTTTAACGAAAAAAGTTACTACGTCAGAGCATGTATAATAAATAAATGTACGATATCAAATGGCCTAAATCATACCAGTGCCTAGTATGATACCAATAGGTAATTTAAGTGGCATATCTCTATATATGACCAGTACAGCAATCGCAACAGATATCAGTAATAGCTCCACATACACCTAAAGAGCTGAGGACCGAAGAGATGGAAATGTCGCATGTTTCGGTTGAGCCGTTAAGATAACGGCTCGGATCCTACTGTGAATGTACGTAGGGGAAATCAAGCTGGAGTATAGCGCACAGTAGCGATAACGTTGTCAAGATTTTCATATTTACTTTTTGAATGTTCAAAAGCTTGTATATTGCCAATATTCGTTGCAGCTTCCTGAAAATATGCTTGTGTGTCCAAATAATGTGCTATGTGTAAGTGATCGTAATTACTTGTAGATTTGATCTTCCCTTCCTTCTTTTAACCAACATAGAAATAGAAGCACCATATACAATTAACTGCACCAAAATTTAAGTGCGATCTATTCAGAATAATAAAACAACCTCCTAATTAGGACATATAAGGTAAAAGAACCCGGTAACAAATCTCCGTGACCTTTGGTGCTGCAAATATATAAGGATGGCGGTGAGCCACAAGCTCTTTTGCCTCCCTTAAAAAACCTAACCAAACATAACCATAAAAAGACAATTTTAAGATTTCCGAACACGCAGAAAACAGGTCGTAAAAAATTATCCATGTCTTTTTCGAAAAGTCGACGTTTTATTTTGAGTATAACACCAATGAGTATATTGTAGTAACATAAATAGGGCAGTTCCTATATCTCTACCTAGCATGGTTTTGTCTGGACTTTTACGCGTAATCTCTATAAAAAGTTTTATTAAAAGGCCCTTCACAATTCGCGATGTTACGAGGTACGCAGAGATAAGATAGCCGTAATACCTTTATCGTTTATCAGGTATTACATCACAAGTGGCAATACTATCGGCGCTATAGCTGTTATAGGAAAGGCGAGCAAACATGAATTTGGTTTACAACGTCCATATTTGATATCATGAAGCTTTTCTTCCCTCGTTTTTATGTTGCTTGATACGTCCGACTCAGGTTGACTTCTTTCCTGCAACTAAAGCTTTCCATGGTTTCTATGTCCTCATAAATAAGGGCGTTTTTCATACCGGTCGACGATAAAATTCTTGAGGAGATAAACTTACTTGCGTTACATAAATTTCATTAAGTTTTTATTGAATTATCTGGATCGGTAAGTGATGAACATTTACACGTTATGTTTCTAATACAAGACCCGGTATCTAAGCGGACAAAATGAGTTGTACAGTCCGCAATTGAAATTGAATTGTTAGCTCTTACGTTTCTCACTCAATGAAACGCTACACTAATTGATTGCAAATACCAAAAGATCAATTGAATATTCGCTAAATACTTCGATACATCACCTTAATGAAATAAAATATATTTGCTACGATAATAGATAGATGTACTTGTATTTTGAAAATATAAATTGACACAATAACCTTCTTTTTTAGGACAATGATCGTTAAACTCGTATTTGAAATTGCATGCTCAATAACTCGGATTAGTGAAGCAAATGAAACATCGATTGTTTTATATAAAACATGTGAAAAATTTAGACCTATAGTTAGAACATCCCATCCTTGCTTTATATTGATAGCATCGCCCAATACATTAACTAAATTAAGCGGTTTGTACTCGAACTACTCGTACTTGCTGTCGCAAAATTACAACTGTAATAACGCGCAATAGCGGCAAAGGGATAAATTAAACGCGTATTACGCGCAGAATGGGCTGTAATTCATCACGTGGAAGCTCACAAAGAGATTTACACTCGTGAAGCGTAAGCACGCATCGGATTAACAACCGGTAAAGTTTATAAAATGAACAGGTGACACCACAGACATCCGAATATACAATTAGACTGGACAAGCCGCCAAGTTTATAGGCAGTCTCAGTGTCGCAATTTCTTTTCGGTTCTTACCTGTGAAAAGTTATTATATTTCTTGGTAAATTTACTGATTCATTGCGATAATGGCATGTTACAATTGCACAGGATGGCATTTTGGAAAAAAACGGTAATTTCTTCTGATATTCGTGCGTCTTGGCTCGTCTCACAGAGCGTAAACTGGCAGCCAGTGTATGCTCGTTGAGCTTACATTTGTCGCACTTTAAACGCGGCTTGCCCCATCTCCTGTATTGGGAAATCTGTGGGTGACACAT